>VDFB02037459.1:0-46326 GCA_007258455.2 Sequoia sempervirens | reverse complement strand
AAAGGGGAAATCACCTTTGATATGAATTCATGTAGTAACCCATTGATATTTTATGCTCTGTAATAACTTTACTGATTTTGGATAGCTGTCACTAAATGTTAGAACTTAGAATAGTTGTTTATGACTGATTATCATTGTTTAATATGGAATGTTAGTATAACTTATTCACTGATTGTTGTCTCAGCTGATTTCTGACTGGTTATTATTGGGTTCTGTAAGTCAAAATATCAAATGTATTTTCAATTTTGTGTAGTATATTTTTTTTTGTATATATATATAGTAGTACTTGTACCTAGGTAAAAGATCATTGCCTTAACAATGTACCCGAACCTTCAACCTGCACTTTCATGTACTAAAACTAGCCACTTAGATTTTTTCCACTAGTAATTTGGGCAATGGCTTGAGCTAGCGAATATTTTGATCTCCACCAAATGTTAATGACATTCGAGCTTGACACTGATTCTCATGGTAATGTACTTGCTTTGCATGATAATATTGAATCTGAAAGTTGCTCTCCTTCAAATTCAAAACCAATATTTGAAAATGAAAGAGTTTCTTTACATAGGTGCATTAGGATGGTAGCAATTTTCCTCTATAAATTCTCAATTAGAATACACCCACCAGGTTTTAAGATGTCACTCTCACTACACCCAAATCTATAGTGGCTAATGCAGTGCTTGACTCAAATATTTGTAAAACTTGGGAAGAAATCAACTTCAACAGGAAAAGCTCAAGGATATGAGTAATTAGAATGGCTCTATGAAATGTCCTGGGCCAAAACCCTCTCTTTTTTCTTTCTTCAATCTTATGAATTAACCTTACAACCATTCACACGTTTACAATTGCAAATTTTTTCTTTCCAATTTTATGTAACTTGATGTTTGCAACTTCCTCAATTATGAAAGCTCTTTAATTTGCTCATTATCCCATTTATAGCAAAGGATGTGTCAATGTTTATATTAAATGTTGTGCATTCACCTTTGCCAACTGCTTCACTCTGTTTATTTTTGCACTTAACATTTATTTGTTCATTGTGTGCTTTATTGACTTTGCTCAAAACCATCTGGAATGTTGCAACACTACCTGCATTCAATGCAGCTTTAGTGGATGGTTTGCTATTCAGCCTATATACTGTTTTTTTTCATTGCCTTGAAAGGTTTCTTCAGCTAAACTTTCCTATCTGTCGAATGCATTTCTTCTTTGGAAATGCTTTTGCACACATCTCCTATGACATTCTATAAAAGCCACAAGCCTTGATATTGAAATGGTGGCTAACTCAGAAGCTCTCAATCTGATTACATATGTGATAAACTATAGCATGTGTGAGACAATCTTCTGTATTTCTGCAATTCATTCTTCAATATTCCAGTTTTTGAGTTTAGTTAAAACTTGAAGAAATGAAATTGACAGAAATTGGCATGTCTCATGGAGAGAGTACCACACTATATAGAATTAGGAGATGGTAATTACAATAATCTCCTTACCACTAACCACTTATTACATACAAGTGTAAACATACATTTTATTATACCATTATTCAAACATTCTAAAACACCCCCTTAATGATTAAACCACAAGGGTCTTGAGGTTTGGTCATTAAATTAGAATGTAGCTCCTATGATGTGCAAAAATAGGGAGAAAGATCTACACAAGCAACCTTCGTGATAGGAGGCACCCAATATGCAAAAAGCAAAAAATGAGCATGGTCTACTGTGGAATTCAATTATCAATTGGTTTTCCTATCTGCCAAGGTGCTGCATCTGATTTTGGAAAGTCATCATCATGCTCACCTTCAACGTGTCACTAGGGCCTTCAAAGCACTACTAGTGAATGCTATGAAGACAATGTCTTGATTGGAGACGAACTTTGTATGAGCTGAACCTCAACTAGAATAGAGACACCTTCAATTCTAGGTTGTTGATATACAAGTGGAGAAAAACAAACCAAAAGTTGATGCACTAGGATACCCCATGAACTAGAAGGTGCATATTTCAACAACACCACAATATTAGATTTTGTACCAAACTCCTCAAGTTTATGACCAAACCATGATTCCTCCAGTGCTGCATGACAAACAAGATCAACAAGGTTGTATAAGCCTTAAGGGTTGTTGATATACAAATGGAGAAGAAATAAACCAAAGTGTAATGTCCCATTTTATAATTTCCTTATTTTTCCATAAATAAATAATCCTAACTCAGTCATATATTCATAGTTAATTATAAATATTAATTTATCCTAAAAATGGTAATTTTGATTATGAAAGTCAGATTTAAAGCTTATGATGTATCTCTAAAAATATAAAACTTATCCTTTATCCCCTTCTGTAATTCTTCTTTCAATTTGCAGCAATTTCTCTTTGTATGAATGTCTTCGAAATATTTCTAATTTCTGCCCAAGTTAGGGGTTTTCGTCCACTAACTCAGTAATAGGAATTAAGGGGTTTTATCCTTAATTTCAGGCCTAAGGGGGTTTCCTCCTCAAGCTGTTAGAAACTTGGTTCATATTCCACAAGGGAAATAATAAAATAATATGTCTTGATCAATTGATGTCCATCCTCCTCATTTTTTCCTCCCTTTATACACCTTTTTTATTTAATTGACATGACCCTTCATTTCATGCCCTTTGATCCTTTCATTAACTTAATTTATTTTCAGTTTTGATTATACTGCTTATTTCTTTTTGAAAAATAAACTTTAATTATAACTTCACCAATTAATCCAAGTGCTACCTTTTTACCTTCTGCGATTTCTTTTATTTGGTATATTACTATATTTTTGTCTTTTAGTGCTGATGTGGTTTGTCACATTCAGCATCTCTAATTCCTTTGGCAGCTACTGAATTTAGTTGTAGTTTATAAAGAGGTAACCCTCCCTTGTCCTGTAGTGGCTGCTAAAGGGATCTTCTTCTAACTGCCTTAATAAATTAATAATTTAATCTGGATTTAATTTTTTAATCATGTACATTACACAAAGGTTGACGCACCAGGATACCCCATGAACTAGAAGGTACATATTTCAATATCACAGTACTAGATTTTGTACTACGCTCCTCAAGTTTATGACCAAACCACAATTCTTCCAATGCTACACAAAAAGCAAGATCAATAAGTTTGTATAAACCTTTGTACACACCACCTAACCTAATTCCTAGAGCAATTAGTTTATCCTATTTTACATAAAAAACAATGCACTTTGTCCCATGAAATTGAACTAGGATGTTAGGATTTCTTATAATCTAACCAATAGAGGATAAATTTTTGCTCAAACTTGTAAAATACGTAACATTCCAAACTAAAAGTTTGATGTCATTATTGAGTACAATTCTCACATCACTTATCTCTTCAACTGTATGACACTTGCCATCACCAAGAAAAACAAAGTCCCTATTACTATCATTAACTATAAACCTGACATACCAATCCTTTCAACATGTGAAATGTATGGATTCATTTAAATCAAAGAACCAACAACAACTTGTAACACAGCCTAAAAAACTATCAATGCAAACTCCTCATCATAGTTTTTATTAGCAGCAGTCCCCATTAGCTTCGTTTCATGGCTTGTGGAATAGGCCATATTGTTTTTCCTTGCATTCCTTTTTAACATGCCCACATTTCTAGCAATAGAAGCATTGTACCTTTCTATGTGGTTGTGAAGTGGGATAAGGAAAACAATAGATTGTACCCTAAAATTGTGCAGAAAGTGCACCTTCTAAACTCTCAAAAGTAGTTTCACTCATCCATTCTTGTCGATGTTCCTTTTGCAACATATATGAACTAATCTTATCACATGTTACAGTGCAGTTTTCCACCAACAGGTTCAAAGACTCCACAAAAGTCTCAAAGGAGGACAGTAGCTTGTTGATGATTAGAGCAACCATATCTTCCCCGCACACTAATTTGTTGACCATAATGAACTGATTCCTAAGATCTTTGAGTTTCAAAAGATGCTCACATAAAGATGCACTCATGCAATTTAGTAGAAAACAACAAATTTTTCAACTACAAACCTGGCCTTTTTCAATAGTTTGGTACTTATCTTTCAAAGCAACCCACAATGCACTTACAAACATAGCATTACAAAGTTCAAGAATTAAATCATCAAACATAAATAACTTTAGCGATAACAAGGCTTCCTTATGATGCTTGTCAAAATCACATGGATTGATTGCAAGCCTAGTTTTAATGCCTAAAATTATTCTATCATACATCTGACTCTAGATATTATAATTTTCCCTAGTTAATTTATGCACCTCTATAATACTAAATTCTGAAGTTTCTGTTAAAAAAATACTAACTTAGAACATTTCAAAGTTGGTCCCAAAATTTTCCAAACCCCTTAAAATTTTCAAACTTCTAAAATTTTGAATACAAAACCACAAAATTATTATAATTGATGGTAGAAATGGATACCCGAGATTTGCAAACTAGAGCTTCATTTCATAGCAGCAAAAATCTTTTGGGGAAATAATCAGCAGACCCAAAGGATAAGCTTTTTTTTGCCCACCTATTAAAACCGCTCTTCTGTGTTCTGTTATGATGGTATAAGCAAACAGTCAAACAATTTAACTAATGAATTGTAAAAATAGAATTTTGTAGTTTAGATTCATATCGCTGATTGCTATTTCGCATGCAATATACCTTCTAAACCTCAAGCATTATTTCACATTGCATAACCACAACTAGATACTCAGATAGATGGACAAAATTTCACTCATAACATGTTTTACAAAAGTCAATCTCCAGCCAGCTATGCACCATTTCCACATTGCATAACTAATAACCAGGAGCAGCTGCCAATTGTATTTGTTTGTCATGCAGGCATTTTACGAGAGACCACATTTTTGAGGTGATGCCAAACAGTTCATTGCCTCGTTCATACCACATTTTTCATACATGCTCACTAAAAGATTTTATAAAACAGTTCACCGCCTTGCTGCTATGGCTAAAAGTTTGTTTGTCATAGCATTTCTCCATCACCATGAGACCACGCATTTCTTGAGGCATTAAATGCTTCAATCGTCTTGTCTATGTTGATAGCGAGAGTTATGTTGATAGATGCTTAAAGATCCAGCTATATACTGTTTTAGGCTCTCACCATAGCAGCAAAGGCAATGAACCCGGCATGAAAAATGCCCTCAAAAGAAAGTGGTCTCATGGTGATGGAATGCCATGACAAGTTGCGCAGACATGGTGGTTGACCAGCTTGAGGGCGTTCAGAAATGGTTCGAGCGGGAGATGGAATGCTACCACAAGCAAATCGTTATGATTGTCATGGCATTCCACCGCTAAGAGACTCACATTTCTTTGAGGCATTTTTCAACACCCCATCGCCTTGTTCATAAAGCAAATTACTTTTTCGGGCATACGTCTACCAAAGCATTTTATCAAACAGTTCACTGCCTTGCTGCTATAGCTAAAAGCCTAAAACAGGTGCTTTCGAACAAGCTATGGATGCTTGGAAAAAATCTATCAAAGCATAATGGTCATAGACAAGGCAGTAGAATTGTCATGGCATTCCATCACCATGAGACCACATTTCTTTGAAGCATATTTACAAAAGTTTACTGCCTTGTCTATGCTATCACATTTTTCATACATGTCTACCAAAGCATTTTATCAAACAGTTAACTGCCTTGCTGCTATGGCTAAAAGCCTAAAACAGGTGATTTCGACAAGCTATGGATGCTTGGAAAAAATCTATCAAAGCACAATAGTAAGCAATAGCATAGACAAGGCAGTGAACTGGTTGAAAAATTGCCTCAAAAGAAATGTGGTCTCATGGTGATAGAATGCCATGACAATCCATAGCAATTTGCTTGCCATGGCATTTGTCATGGCATTCCATCACCATGAGATCACATTTCTTTGAGGCATTTTTTCAAACAGTTCACTGCCTTCTCTATGCTACCACATTTTTCATACATGTCTACCAAAGCATTTTATCAAACAGTTCACTGCCTTGCTGCTATGGCTAAAAGCCTAAAACAAATGCTTTCGAACAAGTTATGCATGCTTGGAAAAAATCTATCAAAGCATAATAGTAAGTAACAAGCTATGGTCTCATGGTTTTTTTTCGCACAAAAATCAGCATGATTTTATTCGCATTTTTTTGCAGGTTTTAAACGCATTTTTTAAATGGGAAAAAATTGTCCAGCCTGTTGATTTTTTAAAATCGGGATTAATTGGGATTTTTTGCAGATTATTGCTTCTATGGACCTTGTGGCTAAGGAATTGCACATGCACGACCTTGCTGTTGATGTTGCATGAAGCCTGCTAAATCATGATTAGGTTTTTCTTGAGCTCTACAGTCTCTTTGTGAAAGGTTGTGCCTTGAGGTTTCTTTCGTGACCTTTGGGTAACTTTTACAATCCCTTTATGATAGAGAATAGCACTCACACCATCTTCACAATGGCCTCCACACCACTATGATCACAACTAGAAAAACCACAATGGAAATGGGTGATTTCCTCAAGATCTGCTATTTGTTTCACACCCTTTATGAATTTGTGTGACCTCTCTAGTGACAACAAGTAGGGTTTACAATTTCCTTCTACCCTTCTGACTTTTCTTTCAAGATTTTAGTCTGCACAAAAACAAGGTTTGCAAAAATGTTTTCCTCTACAAATTCACAATTTCCTTCATATCGGATTGTTGGTATGCAATGCCTTTTGACCTTTGACCTCGACAAGGGATTTCAACTTCCTCCCTGTGTGACCTCTCATCTTGACCTTCTTCAACAACTGTCTAGGCTTTAATACCAATGTTGGTAAGTAATGAGATTGAGTGAAATTTGTGTGCCTCGTGGAAAGACAGTGTTATATGGATTCAGGATATGGTAGTTACAACCTCAGTAACGATCACTAACCACTTCCTTATTACATACATGTGTAAACATTCACTTTAATATATCATTATTGTAATATTCTAATATTTACGCAATTCATTCTTCAATATTCTGATTTTTATGTTCTCATGTGTTTTGCTACAAATGTTATTTTATTCTCTATTGGCTCGCTCAACAATTAATTCCCTTACTAAGTATTTCAATTTATTACTCTGATCAATTTTTTCCACTTCGGTCTGTGCATACATAGTAAATTCTTGTTTTAAAATTACACACAATGATAGGCAGTTTGACTATCAAATTCATGAATGTGGCACACAGAATCCACATCTCCATAACTTGAAGCTATTTTACAAGCTGAAATGTGCATGCTTTGCTCCAGGATAACTGCAGCTTCTTATTTCTGGTTGATGGCACACCTAAATCTACTGCCACAATTAATAATCTTATGACAATGTATGAATACTGATGCTAATAGAAACTTCTTCAAGCTAATTTGATTGGCAGTATAACTCTTCAACAATATGATTTTTTACACAAATTACAATCTCCTTGACTTGAGAGTTGATGGGTGAAATTTCCCAGCAACTTCGCACTTATCCCTTTAGCATGAAATATACTGCTGTGCTACCAGATGGTATAAGCCTTGGCATTCATGCAAGATTGGGATTATACCAACAATAATAGCACTAAAATGACAAGTCCTGTTGATAGTAACAATTGTGAAGAATGGAGCACCACTTGTATAATGATAAAAGGGAAGCACAAGTTTCCCAAATTAATTTAAAATTTCCCTTCACATTGTATCTTGTGTGTATAAATTAATTATCATTGTTGTTTATGCCAATTCCTTTGGCCTAACAATAATAACTATATGTCTTCATCATGTATGTTAGGATTAAGGTGCCATTCACCTTGTAAATCATTTGCAAATATTTTATTGTATTCCAACATCTTTGGAAAGTATACATAGACATATAGGGTGTTATAGGATAAATTATTATTTATTTCCCATAATTATTGTAAATATATTCATCATGGAAAATGGGATTAAAAACCAATTGTAAATTAAATAAGAATTAAATAAATTGTAAATTGATTATCCATTTCCAAGGTGGACGCCTGGGAGAGGAAAGGATAATCAGGTGACTGTTGGAATTCCAAATAATGTGACTTTTTGGTTCCACAAGGTGGGGTGTCTAGCTTGAAGGATAAAATGACTCTTCATATTCCAGAATCGAAAGGCCAAAAGTCACAGGCTTATCATCTAAGTGGGGCATTGGATTTTTGGAGGGAGAGTTTTGGAAGGTCAAAGGACACAGCTGACTCTTTAATTTCAACATTCCCAATGTTGACTCTTCTTTTTTGGAAGCCCAAGTTGGCGAGTTATAAATGTGTACTAGGTGAAAACAATGGTCATCATTCAGAGTGTATTTTACAGGTCTGAGGAGCTATTTTGTTTTACAGGTTGCTGAGCATTGAGGAAGAATATTTGTTGTATCAAATATTGAAGTAATAATATTTCTTAGCCTTTGTTACTGGTAGAATTTTTTCCCGCAAGGGTTTCTCCACGTAAATTTGAGTATATTGTGGTTTATTCATTCTATTTTCTGCATTTGAATTCTACAAAATTAAGAATTCAAGTTTGGATTGTTTTGTATTTACGTACAACTTAATTTTCAGATCTACATGGTATAAAATCAGATTTCATTGTAGTGGATTTAATCTCATAATTCCAACAATGTAGGTCAACCTTTTCATATTTGACAGCCAAAAAAAGTGTTACCATTTGTATTGGTATCTAACATCTACAGATAGGTGCAAAATACCCTCAAGTTTTTAAGTTAACAAGTTATTATTGTTTGGCAATCCCGACAGTATGTATTCATCATTTTAGCACAATAGATTCTCATTCAATCCAAGAAGCTTCATTGTGCCAAAGCATGGCCTACATCCTATAGATACTTAAAATTGGATGATAGTTTTAAAATGTTTGGTAAATACAGATAAAGGATGGGAGATAGGATCTTGTAGAGAGATCCTCGCACATGCTCAGCCTTCATAATATTTCTTGCCAAATAGTAATATTCACATTTGGATTTGGAAATGATTAGGAAGATAATAACAAGATGCAAAAATAACATAGAAAACGGCACAACATTTACCTTTACAAAAGCTGCAGCCTCTGCCAAAGCCTCGGCACCAATAGGAGGAGAAGGCTCAATCTCAAAATCCAAATCGCTATCAGCATCCTGAAAAAAAGTTGGAACCAAATAAATAAAGAAAAATAATAACATTATTAGTTCCTACAGGGGCAGGAATACTAACGCATCCAATGCATTCAATTTATTTTAATAGTTTAGTCAATGAGCATATAGAATTAAAAAAATTGAGCAACAATCACTATATTTAATTTCTATTTTAAATAATTGTAAAAAATGTCATGTCCCCGGATAATTTAAATTAATTTTTGGAGGGAATTATAAAAGTGTTTTTAAACACTAAGACTAAATAATAATATTATAATAATAATTAATTAATATTAAAATAATTTAAATTATTAAATAATAATATTTAAATTAATAATCGAGTTTTGTGTTTGGGCTGACCCAATCAGGAAGGCATGTGATTTGGTATTTATGTATGATCCTGTGTTGTTCTTTGGCATCGTGGATCTAAGGAATTGAGTCTGTGGTGACAAGGGACGAAAACCCCCTGCCAGTCGGTGCTAGGTGAGCGACAACTCCCTTGGGTGCTTGATTTTGATCCATCATCTTTCGTATTCACATGCTATCGTCACCTCACTCAATGATCTTCCGTTGCAGGTAATACAAGGCACGGCAATCAGCAATTTTAACTAGCGGAGCCCTCCAGGCTCGCGCCATTCCTCAATTTGGGAGTGGAGTGTTTTATATATGTATTTGATCTAGTGCGACACACACACATGGAGCCCTCTAGGCTTGCGCCATTCCTCAATTTGGGAGTGGAGTGTTTTGTATTTAATCCTCAGATGTATTTGATCTAGTGCGACACACACACACACACACACATATATATTCTGGTCTGATGAGTTAAACAATATTTGTTCCTATTCTTTCCCACTGCTGTGAAGATGAATTGTGCATGAATTATTAATCTGGATGCAAAAAGGGATCACATTTATGTTCATCATCTGACCTAGAATATTACAAAAAATATCATTTATCTTTCTTTCTATTGGTTCATGTTGGGAACAATTAGTGCAAAAATCAAAATTTTCTTTATCTTTTTTGTAAATTATGTGTCCATGCATTTATTTCATTGAATCAAATTTCAACTATATTAATGGCTTGAATAACATGAGCACTATTATATACATCATAATAGTCATTTTCTACCAATGTATTCAATTTCTCTTATTAGTTTAGCCAATGAGCATATATAATTAAAAATTTGAGCAACAATTCTATAGTCTACATTTAATTTTCCATTTTAAATAATTGTAAAAATGTCATTTATCTTTCTTTCTATTGGTTCATGTTGGGAACAATCAATGCAAAAATCAAAATTTTCTTGATCTTTTATAAAGTACATGTCCAATGCATTTAGTTCATTGAATCAAATTTCAACTCTATTAATGTCTTGAATGACATAAGCACTGTTATATACATCATTATAGTCATTTTCTATTGTGAGGTGGCAAGGTAAATTAAAATGAAAATAAATTTTGGCCTTAATAAAGTTACACTATTGACTTCAAAATTATTTTGTCTCCTTAAATGACATACATTTCTAATGTCACTCAATTTATTAGACACAACAAAATTCACAGCACTCACTACAAAATCGGCAGGACCCTAACACAATGTGTCTCTTGTTTGAACTAGACAACAAACATATTTATAGAAGACTTAATAATTACAAAGCAGTAGATGCAGACAAAGTGTCTACTTTGGTCATTACACAAATGATGGGAAGTAATTATCTGCTGCCACAGAAAAGCCTATTTTCAAAGTATACATAAAATGGCATTACAAGATGGGAACAAACTTTGTTGAATGTAGCATGGCCATCGTTTGATAGTAAATACCAACCTCAAAGACATCCAACTTTATAAATTCCCATTTGATAGGTTAGATAAATACAAAATACAAAGAGTTACTGATAGACTTGTTCACAATTCCTCAATAATCAGTATGTGTGATAGAGCAACACAAGCAACTGACATGTAACTCTCAATCCTACATAAAAACAGGAAGGTAGCTTTTTCTGTCTTGAAGCTGCATCTCAATGACACGTTATGCATACAGTGACACCATATATGTGAAGGTGTTGAAAGACACCAAGGAGAATAAATGAATTTGCAATATAATAAAGATTTGAAATTAATTGAATAAAATGGTGAGCAAGATTGCCTCTATTTATGCATCTTTCATACATATGACATGAGGATAAGCTGACCCAATAATGTGAAGGTGTCGAAAGACACCACGGAGAATAAATGACTTTGCAATATAGTAAAGAATTGGAAGTAACTGAATAAAATGGTGAATGTGATTACCTCTATTTCATACATATGACGTGAGGATAAGCTGACCCAATAATGAAACTAAACATAATTTTGTTTTATAATTTACCCTAATACATATAGGCCACTTATCACAAGTAGGGTCACAAACACATGTAGGCTCCATACACAACGTACATAGTACCCAAACAAAATGAATATAACTCAAAGGTGTGCCACAAGAATCAATAACTCAATGAATCAATAAATGGGATCTATATAATAAAACATCCTCCACTAAAACTCAAATTAGAGGGGCCAAGAAGAAAGTGTCATTCACATTGAAAAAGAGACGCTCCAAGATCCCCTCTAATTATAGCATAATCCCCTTGCAAATACAAGTGCCCAAGCATCTGATTTATAACCAAGTCCAAACCAAAATCCATAAATGATTTTTTGAAATCATAAGCCAACAAACCATGGGCAAATAATGCGCCCATAATGCTTGACTTAAATTCCAAAACCCCATTTCACAATGAGTCAACAAACCAAAATATAATGCAACTCCCAAGGAATAAGTAATCCACCAAACTTGGGCACTCCACTTTGGACTCTTTGCTCCTTTAGAAACATGCTCTATGACGCATCATAAGTTGGTTGAAAGTCTTCATGGCTTTTGTAGTCCACCTTCTAACTCCCTCTTACATGAATTATCAAATCTCTCATGCAGCTTACATGACATTAGATTTTCTTACATGACGCCATAATATAAATTACAATGGTATGAAGTGCCATCTCAAGTGGGACATCATTTTCCATGTGGGTACATAAATAATACAAAATAATAAATAAATTGAACATTAGGAATTACAATGTGTATGACACCTAATCCCAACACAATCCTGAAAGTCCTTGTCAAGTCAAGAAAGCATGATCCATGATAATTAAAAATAATGGAAATCAATATCCTTTGGATTGGCCTCTAAAGAAAGTGAGTAATGTGTCTTATACAAACATATGAAGTTCAATAACGAAGTGAAACAAGTCCTCTTTATACACATGATCTCTGACAACGAAATGAACCAAGTACTCCAATATCCTCCAAAATTATCTCTTAAAAACAAAGACGAAATCAACATACTAACATTAACTCCATGCCTAGCCTACATAAATAAGTCCAGCTATCCGAGTGTTGATGTTGTAGTGGCGGGAGTTCTCTTTCTCCCTCGATTTCAAAGAAAAATTAAATGATAAATAAATTCTAATCTTAAATGAGGCAAGTGCGACTTGCAATCTATATATTATTTATTTTAATGCAGCCGACTAAGAATAAAAAGTCATCTCATTTGGGAAAGAGGCCGACTTTACATGAAGAGACATCTTATTTTGTATATATACAAGGCAACCATCATTCATTTTATTATTCGATTTAATTCAAGAAAAGTTCACACTTCTAGAAGAGTTCACATATTTGCAGCAGATCAGATTATTGCTTCAAGTAGATAAAAAATAAAGGAGATATTATACTATTTGTTCATTTGCATCTAGGAGAGGTACTATGTTTTATTTCTTCAAATCGGCCTTGTGCTTGGGCCTAGTTGTAAGCAGATTTCTGCTCTTCTATTTATAATATAAGAGATATAATTGTTGCTGGGTTTTTCTCCCTCAAAAAGGAGGGTTTTCCCAGGGTATCTTGTTGTGTTCATTGTTCATTGTGTTGCATTTTTTATTGCTTACATTTCTAATCCTAAAACTAATATGGTATTAGAGCGGGTCTAAGAAAAGATCTGATCAGATTTGTTAAGCAGTTAAGTCAATTATTTCAGACCTTAGGGCAGATCTTTGAAAGTGAATTTTGTGTGGAAAAAGAAGATGGTGACCGGTGTCAAGGTAGAAGATAGACTTGATGGAGCCACGAACTTCAACTCTTGGAAACCTAGGGTACTTATTGCATTAGAGGAGAATGATCTTCTTGATTTTGTGGAAAGTAATATGCCCGAGCTTTCCAATGATACTGAGAAAATCCAGTGGAAGAAAAATGGCACGAAGGCTAGAAAGATCATTATAGACTCTGTGATGGATCACCTAGTACCGATCATCTCTAAGTTGAAGACAGCTAAAGAAATGTTTGATACTCTAAAAGCATTGTATGAGATCAACAACACCAACAGAGCCCTTGCTTTGAGACAAGAACGTCACCATGTAAAAATGGATAAAGATGATTCAGTCATCTCATTCTTTATGAAGATTGCTGATTTGAGAAATCAATTGAGCACTATTGGGGATATAATTGCGGACAAAGATCTTGTTATGATGGCACTTAATGGATTTCCTCAAACTTGGGAACCCTTTATTCAAAGCATCAGTGGGAGATCTAAGTTACCCAAGTTTCATCGTCTTCAAGCTGATTGTATTCAAGAAGAGTCAAGGTTGGCAGCAAGAGGAATTGGGCAAAACCATCATGATGTAGAAAATCAAATTCTTGCTACACATACTTCTAGAGAAAGAGGCAAAGGAAAAAAGAGGAATAGAGACAGAGAACTAGATTCTGCCCCAGAACCGAAAAAGAAGGATTTCTCTCACATTCAATGTTACAGGTGTGACAAGTATGGTCACTTTGCTCGAGATTGTAAATTCAGGTCTACTCAACTTGTTTCTTCTATAGTAATTGACATAGGGACATCTCAAAAGGAGCCAAGTTCTAAAGTCAATTCAGAAGGTTTCCTTTTCTAAAGCCAATCAATTTCTTCGAAGAGGAGGAAATAACATTTAGAGGGAGTCTAACATACCATTAGAGGCAACCTTGGACAAGGAGGTCAGGAGGTTGACATCAACTTCAGAGGGAGTCACATCATCATGAAGACTTGTTGTAATGTATAATTCTTTGTAATGGAGAAGTAAGAGGTGAAAGCCCTTGTTAGTGTATATTTCTCTGTGACGGAGAAGAATGAGGTGAAAGCCCTTGTTAGTGTATATTTCTCTGTGACGGAGAAGAATGAGGTGAAAGCCCTTGTAATGCATTTTTCTCTGAGACGGAGATGTGGTTCTTTCCACCCTCTAGGAGTAGCCATGGTGGATGTCATGTTGAGAGACTCCATGACAACATCACATTGAGAGACTCCATGATGAATCCTTTGTACTTGTGTTTATCCACACATGGGAGTAGCCATGGTGGATGTCATGTTGAGAGACTCCATGACGACATCACGTTGAGTCACTCTGTGATGGGCACTTGTGCACATGTTCCTTTCCACACATGGGAGTAGCCATGGTGGACGTCATGTTGAGCGACTCCATGACGATATCACATTGAGTGACTCCATGATGAACTCTTTTCCACATATGGGTGTAGCCATTGTGGGTGTCATGTTGAGAGACTCCGTGACATGGATATCGAGAAAGATATCTCCCTAGCTAAGAGGGAGTGTTGATGCTGTAGCGGTGGGAGTTCTCTTTCTCCCTTGATTTCAAAGAAAAATTAAATGATTAATAAATTATAATCTTAAATAGGCAAGTGCGACTTGCAATATATATATTATTTATTTTAATGAGGCCAACTAAGAATAAAACGTCATCTCATTTGGGAAAGAGGCCGACTTTACATGAAGAGACATCTTATTTTGTATATATACAAGGCAACCATCATTCATTTTATTATTCGATTTAATTCAAGAAAAGTTCGTACTTCTAGAAGAGTTCGCATATTTGCAGCAGATCAGATTATTGCTTCAAGGAGATCAAAAATAAAGGAGACATTACCCTATTTGTTCATTTGCATCTAGGAGAGGTGTTGTGTTTTATTTTTTCAGATCGGCCTTGTGCTTGGGCCTAGTTGTAAGAAGATTTCTGCTCTTCTATTTATAATATAAGAGATATAATTGTTGCTGGGTTTTTTTCCCTCAAGGAGGGTTTTCCCAGGGTATCTTGTTGTGTTCATTGTTCACTGTGTTGCATTTTTTATTGCTTACATTTTTTATCCTAAAACTAACACCAAGATGCATGATAGATAGCACTGTTGGTTCTCCAAATTAGCACTCAATGATTGTAGAGAAACAATTTAAGGACTGACTCCTAAGAAAATGTCAAATCAGAAACTTAGATGAAATTCGTTATCTAATCATAGGTAATTTTGGGTCAACTAACAAGAGTGGGTGGCTTCCGTACACTTTTGGCTCTACAAGGTCAACAAGGGCATTCCTAGAGATCTCTTTAAAGAAATAAACATTAAACACAAAAGAAAATGGTCACTCAGCATAAATTTACCCTACGCACAAGGATAAACCAAAAGATTGTCCCTAATTACCATTTGTACTGGCTTACTGGTTTAGCAGCCCACAAATCTCAACAAAGCAGATAGAACTCAAATCATAGCGTGACTAAGGATGAAAACCTACTTAATACCCCAAAAGACAGATTCATTTGCAATAACCCACAACATATATATCCTGAAACAACTTAGACATGCAAAGCATGCTTAGAATGATCAAGCAAGTGAAAGATCCCTAAAGATTAGACCTAATTAGCATCACCAAGCTTCCACACACTGGTTAAATCATAACTTATGTGGAACAAAGTATATATTCATTATAAAGCACAATCAATTACCAAAAGAGGATCAATGCCCTAATCCAATGGGTGCTAGAGTGAAGACCTAAAGAAATGGGCAAACACATATGTAAATTCAAGCCTAAGAGCTTGATGTGAATCAATTTAATACAGAGAACTATGATTACAAGATCCCATTAGTCTAGCTGCAATTTCACTTAAAATGCAATTCATAGAATCAAGAAACATCACATGATAGAACATTCTTAGTGATCCACAAATAAACAAACAGTTCCATAAATATAATACTATTAATGAAAAAAAATTACATCTGCAGTTGCAGAAGACTAATAAAAATTAATAAGCTAGCAAATGTGGCGCTAGAGATGAATCTCTCATTGCCTAAAATCCCTATTAACTATGGAGACATTCACAACATGGAGGGGAAATCCACATGTAAATACCTTCTATAGACTTACAAACATTGAGTTGCATGAGACTTTAAACTTGAATTACAAAATTTAACACCAAAAAGCACTCACCAAATTGGGATGATTAATACCAATATTTCCCTTTAGCAGTTAATCAAATCATGTCAAGATCAAATCAACAAGTAGGCCCGCCAGTAATTAAAATGATCATTAGTCGATTCAAAAAAGACTATCGGAAACAACCGTATTGAAAACCAAGCTTCAAATCTGCTCAACAAGAAGGAAAACCAAACAATGGTGTCATTCTATTAGGAAATCATCCCTAACAATCCCTAAGAAAAATAATGCTTCCTTTGGGTTAACAATTTGCAATTAGAGATACTAGAAACATATCAAGATTCGACACAAGGGCATCCAAACTAGCTACATTACAACTTTGAATACTAAGGTGAAAATAATGGTTTAGATATTCTCAAGGAAGAATAAATAGTGCAAGATTTGTCCAAAGAAGCACTAGAAACATCCCAATAAACAAAGGCCACATTTCCCTCTTCACATGGCAAATCCACCCAATCCAAAAGAAACATTATGAAAACCTAAACATCTCGGAAATAATACAAGCCAAAGAAAGAATACCACTTGGAAACCATCAAGAGAAAACAACAGCAAATCAACAACTAATATCAACTCCGAAATCAACACAACCCTACCAAATGACCTAGATCCAAAGACACTCACAACTTGATTTTACTTCTTCTCTAGGTCTACCTCCAAACGAAAAGATAGCAGAAAAATTCACCAAACAATTTTGGATCTGAAATCTGATTTGATCGAATATAAAAAGACTTCAGATCTGCCTTTCTTTCTCATTTGTTAAAAACAACCAACCTCAAACTACCATGTCATAGCAAGAGAAGCTAAATGTTCAATAGGGAATGGGCCAACTAGAAGACAATTTGTCATCAAGCATGCTGCCTCTCATCACTAGAGGATCCCCTGGGCACAAACCCTTGCCACATCACCGTAGAATCTTGGGAATAAACTTTACCCAAAAACCCAACTTTGGAAACACAATTAACCAAAGAGGAAAACAACTCAAGTCTAGGACTTACGAGTTAAAAACTTACATCAACATCCTCTAAAAAATATTTGAATGCAAAACCACTTGATAAAACAAATTGAATTTGATTTTGCATCCAATTTTCGACCACCTTATCAATGAGTCACCATAGTACCTAACAACATATATAGATGCAAATTGATTAGAATACCCAAACCCAAAAATCCAAACAAATTGAGGAATATAATTTTGCCAAGTCTGAAATACTCTAGAGACAAGTAAAAAGGCAATGTTCTAAGGCCAAGACTAGGGCTGAAATTATATAGTAAACAAGATGAAATAAGTTAGATCCAAGACACTTTAGAGCAACCAAAGTGAAAAGAGGAGGCCTTCATTCCCTCCAAAAACTAACTACATGCAAACTTACTTTGAAAAACACATGCAACCACAAACCAACTCCAAAATACACTGAAATATTTGACACCAACATCCTCTACAACAAACCTAATGCAAGGATATTTTCCACCCTACTTCACCAAATATTTCAAGTCCAATCCAATCAAAGGTGTGCCCAATGGAAAAATTTGGATGAACAATTGTTGAAGATCAATGGTCAACTCCTCCAAGAACACCACAATCCTTACCAGATAACTCCTTAATTTAAAATTTGGACCCAAAACATTATTCATCCAATTTAACTTCTTCACCCAAGCCACCATTTGAAGCAAAAGGAGCAAAAACATAACACAAAATGAATCCTATGCATTTCTTCCCCACACTACAAAAGAAAGTTTCCTAAGATATACACCTGTAAGCAAGTAGAGAGATAACAACACATGGCACAATTCAATTGATTCTCACAATCCTCTTCTAAGCCTGAAACTTGCAAATGTTATAACACAAATCACAACCTCACCCTCTCTGTTAAGGAAACAAAACCAAACACCACATAACATTCTCCTAGGTGCAAAGAATACCAAAATCCAGCTTATTTTGAACTTCACATCCAAATCTACAAGAGAATTAAAATGATCAGCCAAGCCCCCCATAAACACCCTACGATGTTCAACACCATATAATCACTAGTTTCCAATCCATATAGGTAAACAAATACAAATTTCTACAATATAGCCATAGGCGAAAGAAAACTAATTGGAGTGCCTTGAAATCTATGATCATAGATCTTAATAAGTGACCACATTTATTATTATGATAAATAATCAATAACAAGACATGGATAACAGAAGAGAACATGTTATGGTCATCAGACTTGTGACCCAAGAATTCATACATCCTTCACTTTGAGGAAAATCAGAGGATTCAATCCCTTCTAGTCCAAGTTGGCACTTATTTAAGGATCAACGATGCAAGATTCAACTTGAATGAATCAATTGTGTGCCATGTGTTGATGTTAGCAGCGTCGGCCTTCTACTTCCAGCCCCGATTTTTTATTAAAGAATAAATTAAATATATAGCCTATCGGCTATTTAATTTATTGAGATGACTATTGGTGAAGAGGCGCTCCACCTTGAATGATAAATAACATTTAATTATTGTTATATGATTATTAATGGAGGCCGACCTCTTATCCGCCACCTTGAGGAGTCACGATTTTTCATTGAGGCCGACTTACCTTATCTTGAAAGGACGCGATCTCTCTTCCTCTTGTATATATTCGAGTTGCTCATTGATCATCATCAATTTCATTCATATACACATTCATAGTTCGAGTTGTTCAAGTGCGAATCTGTCAAGAGCAGATCAAAGTCTTCTAAGGAGGTCGAATCTTTGTCTTCAAGAAGAGCGACATTATCATCAAGATATTGCATCAAGTTTTGGTGCTGTTGTTTGGCCTTGTAATTGGCCTCATTGTAAAGGACATTGTTGATTCATATTTCAATATATAAGTGATATATTGTTGCTGGGTTTTTCTCCCTCAAGTGGAGGGTTTTGCCAGGGTATATGCTGTGTCTATTTGTTTGAAATTGAATTAAAATCTGCTTATCTAACTTCTGATCTTAAAAACTAACACCATGGTCACATATCAATACATGAACAATTTATGTAGTTTTTTATCAATTGAGCAAGTCAATGTGCAATTTATGTCAGTGAACCTCAACTTTTGTTTGAAAATGATCACAAAAGCAACCTCTTACAACAATATAGGGGAGTTAGGCCCTCATATTGTCATAAATTCCCAAAAGCCACTTTAAATGCACGTGATTGCCTCAGTAATGGAGGTTGCACCTCTTCTTCAAGCAAAAGACCAACTAACAAAATAGTCATTATGCATGATGTTGAGTTCAAAAGTGGCTAGAGGTCAGCTTGTTAACCTTATTAAGCATTGTCTCCATATTGATCATGAGAATTCATAAATTTATTTGCCACCATTTTTGTCATGTTTAAGCTTCATCAACAAGCTAAAAATCTTATCCTACTCACTTGTACATTATTATTGAATTCTTTCATGCATGATAACCTGGTCAATTTTTTTTCTCTTCCCAAAAGAATTCATACTAATCCCCTCAAGCTTAAGTGAAGATGTGGAATGCAATAAACCTTAATTGAAAATAATTCTAATCCATGTAACCACCCAAGTCTTGATTCTCTATCAGCAATAATTTGGTCCAGATGAATCAATTTTGCACCAAGGTTATAAGTTGCCACCTAATAATCAGATTATGTCAAAGATTGAATCTTGTTTCAAATTTGAATGTCTAATATGCAGCATAAGTCTGTCACCCCTTTTTGAGCAGAGGAAATAATTTAATAATTTGACTTAAATTGTCAAAAAAATAACTTTAAGTTATATTCATAAAAAGGCAACTTATATTTTATTCAAAAGGCTGTTTTAAAAGAAGATCCAAAAGTGGCGCTAGGAATGGGGTCCAAAAAGAAATGCATTTTATAAAGGTTCTTCTAGTCACTTCTCAAAAATCAAGTTTGTTGGAAAGGAGAGAAAAAAATTATATTTCCTCAAAAAGCCTATATTAGGACTTGAGAAATGGAGAGGGTTACTATTTTCATATTATCAAATTCCTTTCTCTAAGGATGAACATTATTCTTCTTTCCTACCCTAGGATGAAAACCCTTTGGCAAAGAATAGATTCAAGGACGAAAACCCTTGGGCAAAGAATAGATTCAAGAACAAAAACCCTTCTATTCATTTGAGTAATTCCATTCAAGGATTACCATTGAGATAAGCAATTGCAAGAAGTTTTCCAATTTCAATTATTTTGGTTGTATGATATTTTCTTAATATATTTCAGTTTGGTGTTTTGTGTGTGTGCAGTTTTCACTACCTAAATAAGATGATTTCATATTATTTATTATTGTGTTAAATCTTTAAATATTTTTATATCATATTGGGCCATTTCCTTGGCCGGCCAAGCCTCTTATTTATGTCCATTATCATTAAGAGCTGACTAATATTATTGAAAGTTATTGTTTTTGAGAATAAAGGTACTGTCGTAACAGATTATCCCTGATCACAGCCTCCATACTCTTCAAAAAAAGAGCTGCTGCACTTTCTTTATTTAGCCACAGTTATTTGGAGTTAAAAAGGCAGCCGTACCAATTTAATATTGGTACAATTCAATGGGAGTAACATATTAATGATATGAAAGTTGATTATTGAAGCCATACCATGCTAAAGGTAATCACTTATACAAGCTGCCAATTTAAATTATGTTTAACAATCAACATTGAGGTAATTTGTAATCATTTGCTGATATTCTAATTTCTTATTTGACAGTTGTACTTAATGTTGTTTAACATTTCTGTTGATCATCATCAGTATTTTAGATCAGAAAAATAATAGTTTACATTGTAAAATTTGTGCAATTTACCACCAGAAATATTAAAAATTTAAAAGTGGATTTAAATATTGTAAATTTGGATGGCTATACTGCCACAACATTAACAATCACTTTCATTTCCAGCATTTATATTTCTAATGATAATCTATGTAGTTCTTCACCAATTTCAATATTTTCATTTATTCTAGAAGGCTTGCCACCATAAAGTATTACACTACTTCCATATTTTTGTATCAATTGCTATATTGAGTTATGCGCTTGCCACCAATAAGAGTTCTTGTGTAATAATCAGTCTAACCCCTTTCACCGTATGCTATCACCTTGCCTACATCGGGATCATGGTGATCAAAAGGTGTTAAGGTCCATGCATTGTCCATTATGAATGTGCAAAAAACAGAAAAATCCCCACTTCGGACATTAGGAAGTTTCAAAATTTTAGGCCACAATCCAAAATCAGGACATAAATGCCACACCTTTCTTACAACTTGTAGCAAGTAGTGTAGAAACGATTACATGAGCATGTCACTACAAAAGACTAAACTGACTTGCTTCCTTTGCATAATCATAAAACTAAATTACCGGTTCGCCCCTAGGGGGGGGGCCCTTGGGTCCCGGTCCGGTCTGACTCAGGTCTAGGGTCCAAGTTCGGTCCCCTGTGGGTTTAGACAAGGTCCGGCCCTCCCAAACCCAGGTGAACCTGAGGCATCTTTGGGCGTTGCCCCCAGACCCCTGCAAGGGGTGCTGCCCCTCGACCCCACTGGGGGCACTGCCCCCAGACCCCTACAAGAGGTGTTTCCCCTCAACCACATTGGGGGCATTGCCCCCAAACTCCCATTGAAATCATTTGATTTGCCATGTACTCTCCAAGTCCAAGTTTCCAAGTTTGCCTACAAGTCTTCATCTATAATATTGTCATCCAATTGGACAATCTTCCCTGATGCTTACCTGCAAGGAGAAATGCAGCAATGTAGTTAATTTCAATATATAATATATATCATGACCTTCGAGTTTGACTAATTGACATTCTAATGTTTTTTATTTTTATGGTGGTTTTGTTTATTATACAATATATGATGCTATGTGTGGTATTTTGAATTTAATTACTGTTGTAAATGTATATATTTTTTATTTTTATATGTTTTTATATGGACGAACCCAAAACGAACACAACCCCAAAAAAAATTTGATCAAACCCTCGAACCCAAACCCGAATCCAAACTGGTAACTTAGTCATAAAACTCATTAAAAATACAACACAAATGCCAGATTGAAAAACCCTCATATGGGAAAGCAAATGCTTCACTAGTTGAAGTTCCTCTCTTCTTTAGCCCCAACAACGCAATAAAAGCACATTTATTACTTAAAATTTCTCAAAAAATGAAATAGTGATGAAAACTAAAACCAATTGAGGGGCATCCATATATCTTTTATGTAAAAGGCATCCTAGTGGGAAGTCAACATGTTAACCACCCCAATCAAAAAATTGATATGGGGGTGTCAACCATCTACATCATTGAAGGAAACAACTTTAATGGGGATTAATAGGATGATATACCATCATGGATTGTGTGGTGATTCATTCTTCTATGAAGGCATCGTTTTAAATTAATGTGATTTTATTTCTAGAGCTAAGCTTTTTTTAATAATAATCTTAAAGACTAAATTATTTGCAGAATTAAATTTAATTTCTATAATGTACAAAAGCCTTGTCAATGAATGGCATCTTCAACAAGTATGTCTATTAGTTGTACCCAATGTGCTCTGAATTTTTTATATGTAACCATCCAAATACCTTGATTACTTATGTAGTAGGATATTTCTAATAACTGCGATTCTTATTAGCTTATATTTTTCAAAATTCTGTTATACTTTATAGTTCTCAATCTCTAGAACTTTTATTTTCTTTCTTTGTTGTATCTTATAAGATATATATATATTGAATAAAACTTGCGAGATTATATTCCGAATTTCTACAACAGAAGCAACAGAGAACTACCAAGATCTCAGAAAATACCAGTCAAAACCATGTGAATTGGGGAAACATCTAAAGCCATAACTTGCCTGTTTACGAATTTTAGGGATGTGGAATTCTTCGGTAAGAAGTGAAGCTATTGTGATTATATTCAACATCTTCTGTTGTTATGTTTCTCTCATGTGATATTTATAGTTCTTGGAAAATATCAATAGCTTTTTACTGCAAGTATTTGCATGAACTTGTTTTGACACCACCTCAGTCTTGAACGTTTACTAATAAATTTGATTTTTTTTATTTTTATTAGAAACCATAAAGTTATAATACTATATGCCTATTTTATTTACTGGACTTAATGATGAAATTTGTCATAAATAATTGCATTTCCAAGTTATATTGTCACCAAATCCAAATTCAAACTCAAGCCAAGTGACTTATGTTGTAACAATAGAATACTGATTTCTCTCTGAATCTAGGAATTTATTCTACTAGAGAGCGTCCAATACGTTTCCCCATACCGGAAACATCAGGAAGCTCCTTCAGCAGGACAAGAAACTTCAGAAAACATTTCTGGCAAGTTAGGAAACATTTCCAACAGATTCCACTTTCCAGCTATTTTCTAGGAGTTCCCATAAATTTCTTGCACTGGAATTCAGCTTTCCAAAATATTCCTTAATTTTCCAATACCATTTCTATTAATTTCTACATATTTCTGATACAGTTTCCAAGAGGATCCGGATGCATCTGCCATATTGAATATCATTTCCTATTGATTCCCTAATTCCTTCAAAGATTACTCCAACATTTCCACTGTTTTCTTAGGTAGCCGGCCTGCTTCTAATGGCTTCAATTCCAAAGTTTCAAATAACTGTTTCAATTATTGGTATATCTTCCCATATGACATTTACAAACATTACCTCAAGACTGTTTAGTGTATTTGCCACTGCTGATTTAGTGTATTAGAATTTGATCTTTCACTAATTCCATGTAACTTAAGGCCTGAAATTTTTAAGCAAACTGGAAGTTTGAAGGAAATACTTCCCAGCAGTGCAATTGAGTTTAACCACATGTGGGAATATTAAATCACTTCCCATATAAGTAAATTAATCAGGATATGCCAGAAAGGAGGGAAAATAACAACATTATGAATGAAATCATAGAGGTCAATAAGTTACACAAATTCAAAGTATTAAGCATACCAAAGGCTGAGCACCATCTTCATATTTGTCAGGAAGTTTTTTGCAGTAGGCTAGATGGTGCCATAATGTTTGATATTCACATACATTGGTAATACCAGTGGTAGTGTTCTTCACAAGAGTATTCCAATCAATCTTCACACTGGCACATTTTGCGACTTCTTGTAAGACGGCTAGCACTGTTGTAGCGTTATACCTGTATACAAACATAAAGTAGGCTTCTGTTGGTTTAATGCAAGAAAACAGCATGCAGGAAACAGCATATCCCAAAAAGTGCACAATGGGCAGTAAAAGCCAAAGGAAAAGCTCAATGCAAAAATAGAACATATCAATGAGAAAAATTAAAGAATGGCTTTTTCTATTTTGAGAGGAAAAGAAGGATATATTTGGGACCTTCTGAAACAGAAAAAACAGAGACAATAGGATTTTCAATGTCATATGTGCTTATGGATTCAATTAAAATTGAGTAACCGTTGAATTCTAGAGAGATGAACTTTCGTACTGTTCAATTATTGATGCTCTTATTCCAAGATTTTGAACAACCCAAACTAGAACGAACATCCCAATGTTATTCCATTTATTGATGCTCCTATTCCAGATTTTCAATGCTAGATGTGCTTATGGATCCAATTAAAATTGACTAATTGTGGAACTCTCAAGGGATGAATTTTCCTACTTCTCCATTATTGATACTCTTATTCCAAATTTTGAACAACCCAAACTAGAATGAACATCCCAAGTTAACTGAATAGTGATACGTGTATGGGTACAAATACATCAAGCATATATATATTATATATAGTTGAACTATAAAGGGGGGCTCTGGCTAATATCCTAGTACTCCATGATTGATGCTTTTAAGCCAGATTTTGGAACCCAAACTAGAAGGAACATATATGTTACCAGAATATGGATACATGTGAGTACATATACATCCAATAATGCCTGTGTGTACAGTGTGTGTCTGCACGTGCACACACATATATACCTATATATATGCATACATATATATATATATGTACATACATATGTAAAAAGGTACATATATGAATACGTGTTTTATATATGTGAGTGTGTGCACTTATGTATATATACATACAGAGATATGTATATATATTGTGTGTGTCCCTACATATATAGTACATGTATATGTATATACATACACATATGTTTAAAGGTGCGCGTATGACACACACACACACATATATATGCGTGCACACACATGTAAAATATGAATTCATAATATATATACATATATATGTATGTGCATATAGGTACACATGCATATATATATATATATAGTGAGTGTGTGTGTGTGTGTGTACCTATATATATGTACATGTATATATTTACCTATGTCTATATGTATACATAGGTACGTATATATACATATTTATATTGTATATGTACCTATGCATATATATGTATATGCATATGTGACTGACGGATTAGTATGGGCTGACTACACTTGATCCATGAAGAATCGAAGCATATTCACGCCACTAAATGTCAATCCAATAGAGATCATTCAAAATACACTAAACTAAGCATCTATCAGAACATGCTAAACTATGAAAGCTTTTGAAATGCCTACTCTAATCCATTGAAACTTATCCTTTTGGGGGAGTGGTGTCGTGTTGATGTGGAACGGCGACCCTTTCCCAATCCCAAGGATAATAAGTTTGTTTCAAACAGTTTTATTGGGGAAAACTAATGAAACCATTGTAAGATGTGTGTTGAAACATGATTTAAAGTTGAATGATCCTGATACTATTTTAACATGATTTAGATTAAGATGATTTTGATATAGATGTATGCAAAGCTAATCTAAATGGATTCTAAGCTAAAAGATTAAAACCCTAATTAACAAACAAGCTAAATGTATGCATCTAAGTTACCATGGAAGCCATTAATGGAAGCTAAGCTATTTAATGCAAGTATTTAAGCTAAAATGATATTAAGCAAATGCTAAAAGTGAGTGTGACTGTGAGTGATTTCAACAGCATGAGTTTGTTTTGAAAAGGATGGATCCATTTGTCTCCAAATAGTGACCAATTTATAGGAAAGCAAATGAGAAATGGAGGATTGAGATTAAAAAGGTTAATCAACGGTCAAGGATGGAAGAAGTTGGAGGCATGGATCATGGATTCTCATCAATGGACGAGAATCAATGATGAGATTTAATCAAGGGTTCACGAAACACACTTTCAACTTGTACAGTGGTCACAAGTTGAATTCGCAAGTCAAGTAAGTTTGTTAGAATGAATGTTCCCCTTTTTCAAATGAGGAGGAAAGAGAATATTCTTTGGAATATTCTCATGGGTGAGGAAAATAGATATTTAGCAAATTAAAACAAAGTTTTAATTGTGCAAAAGGGGAAAGAATAATATTCCTTCTGGAAGAATGTGCAAAGGAGGAATATTCCCTTGCAAGTGGGGGGGAATTAGATTAATTAGTAATTGATAATTATACAATTAGGGGAATTAAATAATATCCATTAATTAAAAGGATTTAATGAAAGGGGGAAAGTGAAATGACATTTAATTATATAACTTAGGGTAATTTAATTAAATAAGAGGACTTAGGATTTAAATTAAATAACTTGATTTATTTAATTTAATGAGACGAAATGTTAGCATGAAAGGGGGTGAATTAAACCAATTAAATTAATGAAGTTAATAGATGCAAATGACATAATTAATTAATTAGTTAGGCTAATTTAATCAATTAAACAAAAACATGATAGGTTTTAGGAGGAAATGATGTTAGTATACCCGATTCGAGTGCATGATATCATTCAGGACATTTTTCAATGTCTACAAGCATATACCTATACATATCCATGTACATATATATACATATACTTATGCATACCTATGCATTAATAGACATATGTATGTACCTCTCAGATAATGTATATATATGTTAAGTGTACATCTACATATATATGTATGTATAGGTACATATATTGTATGTACAGTAAATATATGTATATATGTATATATATATTATTGAAGAGGATATTTATATGTATTCATATACATAGGTACATATATATAAAATACATATACATATACATACCTATAAACATATACATATGTATATATATACACAAGTAAATATACTATATGTGTGTGTGTGTACCTATATACATATACACACATATAATTATGTATATACATACATATGCACATAGATACATATAAAATATATATATATATATATATATTCTCTCACATATACTTACGAGGCGTATACACAATGAAGTGAGCAAGATTTCATGTGGGTCTAGTGTGAACACACTTTGATGAAGTGAGCACGATTTCATGTGGCAAGATCTTGCAACATTTTAAACATTGTCAATCTGGCATGTTTAAAATGTTGTGCCATTGAACATTTGATCCAAGTCAGCATGGGGTGGGACCTACCATTGCAAAAGGTTTGGTTATTTTAGAAGGAATATTTGAACTATAGATGTTTCCTATCAAAAGATAGCTGTAAAGATCTCACAACAAATAAACATTGTTGACATGTTTATAACATTGGGCCATTCGTCATTGCATCTAAAGCTAGAGTATACTATGAGCCCTGTCTCTTCCCAAGAGATTAATTGAATAAAAATTATACAAGTTCATGGATACCACATGGCGGTGTCTCACAATGTTTTAATATAACCACCCTGACATGTTATAGCATTGCACCATTGGATGGTATGAGTGAGTCAACTAATTGGTGGGGCTGATAATGAAAATTGATAAAGATGTCTCTAGTGACACTTGGCGGTCTGTTGCTTCTCCAAATAACTGTTAGATTTGACACAACTCCTTGTTGCACCCTTGGTCAAAGGAAAGTGATCACCAAAGAATTTGGCGTCCTACCTAATACTGTCAGTTAGAGTCTGTTGATTGACAGAAGCAGTTCCAATTCCAAAACATGCAGGCACTTCATCTGCCATATAAAAGGAGGGAAATACTAGTTTTGAAAGGGGAGGGGGGGAATCTGTAATAGACAAGGCCTTTATTGCCATTTCACATAACTGATCGAACACTGGAAATTTGTGCTTTTAAGTCTCTTTATCATCTATTCTCAACTCAACAATGAAGAGAAAATTGACATTCTATGCCAAATTGTCTATGCATTGTTTTTTCCCAAATGATTGTTTTACTTATGTCCATATGTTTAACAATTGGTGATCTTTTATTTAGTGATTGTGTGCTCAAGTACCTTTCACTATAACAATGGATTGTTCTGATTGTTGAATACTATGTGAATTTCCAAATTGGTGCATCACCTTAGGATTGTTTAGATTGTCAATTCTTTCCCATTTCTCACTTCAAAAATTGAAAATTACATGATATATCTTACAAAGAGCTGGCTTCAGAAATCTGGAGGTTATCCATAGATATTGTCCTGTGTCTGTGAGATTTTCCATGTTGGTACAGATTTCACTTTAAGTAACATTTGAATATCAACATGCCCATCAAGTGGAGAATTGTGTAGGGTTTTCACATTACCTAAGAAAAGAAAATTTCTATATCATGACTTCAACTATTAGTTCCTCAGCAAGTATAAACTAGATATAGGATTAGGACTAATCTCTATTGATATAATTTTGAGCCTCTATATTGTCGTTTTAAAAGTCACAAAGTCATTAGTTTATAACTCTCCTTTACCTATCTTTACATAAAAAATCTCAAGGTAGGAAGCTCCAATGAGTAGATGCCACAAATTATTCAAAAAAAGACAAATAAAGTGTTCAAATAATTTCAATAATGAGATTGGAAAGAGCAAGCTTGTTGGGCTAAAGGGTTGTGAGGACCCCTCCTTTGCAAGGGTTTATAAAGCTCAATTTTGATGGTGTGGCAAAACAGAAACATAGGTCTGCAGATGGGATATGTCATTTCAGAAATGAAAAGTGCTAACCAAAATTGATTTTTTCAATGGAAGTGGGATGTCATATAAACTCAAGCAATGGCAACACTTAAAGGTGTTTAAATCGTAGTGATAAAAGAATGGAAAAAGCTAGCATTGAAAGTAATTCAAAGATTCTAATCAATGGCATGAAGACAGGTCAGGATTTCTAATGAGGGCTAAAACAATTGCTCAAGAAGCCAAGTGATTTCTAAATAAATTGGATTTGGTTATCTTTTCCCAAATAGGAGAGCAGGCAATAAGGTGGCAAATCCAGTTGCTAATAAAGGGGTTAACTTACTAAAGAACGAAGGGTATGCCTGACAAGTTTTTGGAGGAAAAAAATTCCCAAATTGCTTTCAGAGAATATTAGTTGAAGATGCAACCATTTGCCTCTCTTTCCCCACTCCTCTCCTTCTCCCTTACCTTTCAATCCTCCTTATGATCTTAGGTCCCATCACCTTTAACTTTAACCCCTCCTCTTTGAGTCATTGAGAAACATTTATCAACGCACAGGGGCGAATGAAATATACTTAAGCACTTGTATCAATGACTGAACAAACATGTGTCGCGCTTTAGCTCCTCATTGGGGTTGGGATGATGTGTTCCTCTCCCAGAGTGAATTTACAAACTGATCTTGCCAAAACCTACTCTGTAACTTCAAACAATAAACAGATGAATTCAAAAGTCAGTCATGAAGGATCATCAACCAGGCAAATTCAAAAGTCAATCATGAAGAATCGTCAACCATATAAACATTTCCCTTGTTCCCTTTCCATTCATTGATAACCCATTAAGAAAAAGACAAATAGCATTCTCTTCAATAGATTATAGAATGCATAAAAATTCTATTTCTGCTGGGAAATTATAGCTCAATGAAATTCTCTGTTCTGATAAAAAGTCTGTTTGAGTGGTGTAAGCAAAAGGCATGTGGCAATAGAGAGTGGGATTATGACAAGATTATTCTGGCTTCAGAGCCCACATTGAAGTGTCTTTGTGAACCAAATGATGGAATTGCTCACCAAATGACTATTTTGTGGATTAATGCAAGTCTTTCTAACCTTCCCTTGTGATTCAATTTAGTTCCCTTACTTTCTTCATCAATTCAAGAAATCCTTATCCCCCTGCTGCTTTCTTTTAGCTATTTTTGTCTGCTAATTCATCAGAAAGCCTTGCCTTTCTCTTTGGCTCCTCCCCTGTGTATTTTGTTCATTGAAAGAAGTATTAAAAAACAAAGGGATGAAAAGGATGATCAAACATTTTATAGAAATATTTTAACTGTGGGATTATGCCCTCTATGTGTAGAATGATCCTTCAACTGCAAGCAAAAGTAGAAAAAGGAGATGAATTCCCTGAAAGAAAAGCCGCCTGCTCACAAAGTGGATTGGAGATGGATGTATCAAGGATGAAGCTAAGGAACCCAATAAACAGAATATCATAAATGAATTATTTTCCTACTCTAAACAATTTACCACCAAACTCTAACAAGATACTGCATCACATTGTCTCTATAAATATGATCACCGTCTCAGGAACTTCATATTGGCACAAAACTTATATGTTCATTCATGATGCAAAATCATGCAAACAAGGATTTGTGATCCAAAAGGACCTAGAAAAATCATAAAACAATAACGGGGATGGAATTCAAAAGCAATGACAGGTGTCTAGCAATGTTGCAGAACTGTAGCAAACCCAGGACAAAACTGCAGGTGCATCGGTGTCTGGAAGATAACACGATTGCAATACCATCCAAAATCATAATGCAGTGCACTAGTGTCCATGACCATACAAACATTCAAACTTAGAAGTCAAACCATATAGGTGCCATTTAGCATCCAATGACTGTTGATCTTTGCCAAAGGCCCATGAAGCCTATAAATAAGTCTTGTATAAGGGCATTCAAATCATCAATGTTTGGAGAACTGAGAATTATTTATGTTTCTATTCATTCTAGGAGAAGAACAGAAGTAGAAGGCAAGATTGCGCAATTGCGGTATAACTCTTTGCCATTAATAAAGGAGGTTAATCAAGGCACATTGCCACTACCAAAGGGACTGATTTTTCCTCCATATAAAGGGGTTTTCCAGGATAATCTGCATGTTGTGAGTTTAGAGTATTGTTTTGATTTCAGCACAATAATCTTTTATCTAAATAACCTGCAGTTTCATCTGAAAGCAAGTAGAAAGTAGTTAACTTTTGGTTAGTTTCTAAATTCCATAAGTTCGGAGTTTATGGATCAATGTTGGCATCAAAGAGCAGTTTAATCTTTTGTGAGTTTGTGGAAGGATTTTGCATGACTGTAACAAAAACTCAAAGTGCAACCTTGGAGGAATTAAATGCACAGAGGGCAGCAGTAGAAGGCCACATGAGAGGCATCATAGTGAATCAGCAATGGTTGAGGCAACAACAATAACACATGAGTACACAACAAGGTAAAATGGAAGAAGAACAAACTTCCATCAGTGATTACAAAAAAAATTGGTATTTGGTATTTATTGAAGATGAAATGAAGGAAGAAGATTTTCTAAATGAACCTAATATAGAAGCAAAGAGTGTGAATCCATTTAAGGTTGAAACAAAAGTGGAAATTAGGCCTTATAATGGACAAATTTATGCAGAAATATTAGATAAATGGATTAAGAAATTGGAAGTCTATTTTAGTTTACATAAAGTAAGTGGAGCTCAAAGGATTGATTTTGCATGCCTAAAAATGATTGATCGTGCTCTTGTAAGCTAGGAAGAATATGTTGCAAATTGTAAAAAAAGGAAAAAACCAATAGTTGACAAATGGGAAGAATTCATAGAATTAAAAAAGGAGGGATTGAAATGGTAATTGATTATCGTCATCTGTTATTAAACAAGGAGAGGAATACTCCTTTAATAATAGTTTACAAGACGATGTTTCTAAAAGGAAACAATTGTGAACAAAAACAATAAACTGAAAGTTGCTAAAACTAACGTAAACTAACAACTAAGATGACCATTAAATATTACAATAATACTTTAATATCCTCCCTTAATGGTCATTCTACTAACTTAAACCACGTCTACCCATAATCTGTTGTTCTGGCCATGAATGCACAAAAGGAAAACTCCTTCTGCTCAGTATGCTCTACAACATGGGTCTACTGTTGAGACCCTTCCTAGTTGGATTTTTGATCAAACAATTGTTTCCTACAATGTTTCTTCATATGGCCAGTCTTACCACAATAATGGCATGTGAAAGACATCTTGGAGGTATCCTCTAATTTGCCTTGTCCTTTCTGCTGAGTGGACTTGCCTTTTCCATTGTCTTTGGCAGTGAACGCATGTTCAACACTGGGAGTGTCGTTGTTGCTCCCAAACTGCTTCTTCCATCTATCCTGCTGCAAGAGTTTGTTACACAACTCATCAAACTTTAGGTCAACATTGGTGGAGGTAATGTTGAGAGTTTCAATGAAGTGTTGGTAAGATTGTGACAAGCTTTTCAACGTGATCACCACCATATCCTCCCCTTCAATCTTGCGACCAATGGCCTCCAGTTGACTGCGAATGTCTTTGATCTTCATCAAGTGATCCTACAAAGGCATCTTGTCATCCATCATAATGGAAAACAACATATTCTTCAAAAAGAAAGCCTTGCCCTTGTCTAAGGTTTCATGAAGATCCTTCAAATGTTTCCAGATCTCCGCAGCAGTCTTACCAAATGGTATTTTTGGTCGCATCTCATTGGTGACTGATAACTTGAGAAGCATAATCGCCTCTCGATTACTACCAGCATACTTGTCCTGGTCCTTTCTTGTAGTGGTGGGACGAGTTTCTATACCTAGAACAAGTGAATCCAGACACCAGTACTCGAAAATAGTAAGCATACTCTACTTCCACGTGTTGTAGTATTTACCATTGAACCTCTAGCTACTTTCCAACATGATGTTGGTCAAAGATGCCATCCCTCCTATTTTCAAAAGGCACAAAAAACGAGGTAAAAGTTTGATTGCAAAAAAATTAATCAATCAAACCCTAGGTGATCAACTGGCACGAATCCAAGGCAATTAACTGTCCCAAATCCCATGATTTTTTTAGAAAATCATCAAAAAATCAGAGGCTCAAAAACCCATGATTTTGTCCAAAAATCGAGAAAAACTTTAAGTTCTTCAGCTTCAGCCATGAATTTTTGAAAAAATCCGTCAAAACACAGTCTTCGGCTAGAAACCCTAGGCGGCAAAAAATTATCCCACAATTTTTAACAAAAGAATTGCCAAAAAAACTCAATTTCATAAATCACCTACAAAAACCCTAGGATATTTCACAAGTCGCAGGTGTAGAAAAAAAGGGCACTTTTTTTCAAAGAAAACTTCAGACTCGCAAATTAAAAAATCACCCAAAAAACCAAAGCTCGCGTGACAAATAATGCCCTAAACCTTTAGAAAAACAACGCCCAGAAATGGAAGTCGCATGCAGGAAAAACACAGACGCATGCTCCTAAAACCCTCAAATTTTGTAAACAAAAAATGCCAAAAAAAAACCCAAAACTGCATCCAAAACCCACGTGATTTTCTGCAAAAGCCACGAAATTTACCCACAAATAGACATGAAAAAAATTGACGGATTTATGCAACAACTCGCGATTTTTCCTTTAAAAAAATATCCACGATTTTTAACACTTCAAAAAACTTGTGTTTTTCAAACTGAATAGGCAGCAACTTCCTTCAGAAAATCCTTGAAAATTCACTTGCAAAAGACCCTTGAAAATTTCAAAATAAAAAATCAAGGCAAAAACTTAAGCCACGAATTTTATCATAAAAATTCACCAAAACCCTTGATTCTTAGCTGATAAAAATCCTTGCAATTTTTAATAGTTGAGACAACCTTCGATTTTTATCAAAAAATCGAACAAAACATTTTTAAAAAATTCCAAAAATATCTTAGGAAAAGCCACGAATTTTTTTAAAAAATTGCCAAAAATGAGCCTATGCTTTGATACCATGAAATGGTAATTGATTATCGTTATCCGTTATTAAACAAGGAGAGGAATACTCCTTTAATAATAGTTTACAAGATGATGTTTCTAAAAGGAAACAGTCATGAACAAAAACAATAAATTGAAAGTTGTTAAAACTGACATAAACTAACAACTAAGATGACCATTAAATATTACAATAATACTTTAATAGGGATTTATATCCCATAGAACATAAGGTTAATAAAAAAATAAAATGGATGTATGACAAACAACAAGGTGGTCAAAGTGTGTAGGATTAAACCAAAGAATTCCAGCAACAAACTTTGGTAAATGGCATGGATCTTGAAGAGGAAGATGTGATGACAAAATATCTTGGCAAACTCCCTACTCACATATGAAGGAAGGTGATCACCACTAATATGAAGGACTTGGATGAAGCATGTGTTCAAGCATACAATGTAGAGGCGGAGAAGAGGTATGAAGGTTAGTTTTCTAAATTCAAGGAAAAACATAAAAGAATTGTAAAAGAAAGAAAGCTTATATTAATATATAAGCATGCAAAAGGAAGATAATAAAGAAAAGGATAATATAAAGCACACAAAAAATCATTTTAGTCATTGCAATCTAGATGAATATGTAAATTCAAAACATTGGAAGCTTCATCCTAAACTACATCCTAAGATTAAAAATAAGGGCAAAGAAAAGAATAAAAAGAAATCTATGCTAACTATTCATGAAGGTGAAATAGAAATAGAGGATAGTTCAAATATTGATGACAAACTTGGATGCATGGCCACTAAGGAAATTGAACTAGAAGAGACGAAAAAACTTTTTTGTTTTGAAGTTACAAGTTAAAAAGAATAGAATCAATGCTTTGGTAGATCTAGGATCACCATGTAATCTTATTTCAGAATTTTTGATTAAAAGACTTGGGTTAAAAACAGAGGAACGTCCAAACCCATCATTGGATGGGTTAATGATGTGTAAAGATACAAGTGAATAAAAGATGAAAGGTAAAATTTGGGATAAATGCACAATACACAGATGAGATTGAGGTTGACTTCATCCCCCTCGATGCTTTTGATATTGTTCTTGTGTCCATATATTTATATCAAAGATGTTATAGTCATGAAAAGGGTCAATTAGTACAGGTGGGTTCAAGATTAGGTCAAATTTATAATCAAAGGACACAAAAGCAAGGCTAAAGTTGTTGTGGTAAGTACTAATCAAGCAATCAAATTAATTCGAGCAACTAAACAATTATGCTTAATTTTGCTCAAAGATAGTGTTGTGTTAGAGATGGCGCATCTAACAATTGCAGATTTAATAAACAAAAACGTATAGGAAATCAAAAACATTCAATAATAAATCATAACACAGAGAATTTAACATGGTTCACCCAATCTGGGCTACATCCACCAAACCACAACCATCCAATAATTTTATTATCCAGTGAAAAACCCTATTACAATCTCATGAATAATCGCTAAGCCATCATACCGAATACCCATCCGGACCACCCCTTTACTCGCTTAGAAGCTTCCGCGATTTTGCAGGTTCTACAAAATCGGATTTCCTTTTTCATTGATTTTTCCCCTTTTCTGTAATAAAGATACCATGGGCTATACAAGATAGCAGATCACGCCACATACCAAATGTATAGGAATGATGACAGAAGTGTTTTGCCATGACTAACTCGAAATTAAAAGGCTTGAATGATGTCTTGTCATCTTTTGTGTTCACAAAACTGAAAGGGTTGCCAACAAGAAGGAAGGTGGAGCATGATATTCAACTCCTGCCAAAATCTCCTCTACAAGACATTCAATTGTATTAGCAGTCTTTACTTGAGAACAATGAGGTCAAGAGACAATTAAAGAGCTATTGAAGCAAGCAGTGATGTACCCAAGCATCTCATCATGTGGTTCACCCATAGTAATGGTGAGAACAAAATAAGATTCTTGGAGAATGTGCATAGATTATTGGGCTTCTTAATAAAATTACTCTTCAGAATAGATATCCTCCCCCAAGCATAGATGATTTGTTAGATCAAATTAAACATGCTAAGTATTTTATTAAGGTAGACCTTGAGTTTGGTTACCATTAAGTGTTGATGAAAGAGGGGGATACTTAGATGACTGCTTTCGAAACTAAGCAAGACTTTATGAATGGTTAGTATTTCCTTTTCGCTTGAGTAATGCACCTACTACTTTTATGAGATCAATAAATGATGTGCTAAGGGAATTCACAAATAGCTTTGTGATAGTCTATTTAGATGATATTTCAATATTCAATATTACATGGGAATAACACTTAATCCACATTAAACAAGTCTTAGCAAAGGTTAAAAGGACAACTACCATGCAATCTAAAGAAATATGAATTTGAGAAAGAATTGTTGGTATATTTAGGGCATGTCGTAAGAGGAGGAGAATTAAGAATAGACCCATCAAAAGTTGAAGCAACTATAAATTGGCCTACACCAAAGAGTATTACAAAGACTCGGATTTTTGTAGGAACAGCACAATTCATGAGAAAGTTTATGCTTTCTTTTCCAATGTAGATGCACCTTTGCATCAAATTGCATCAGAAGGAAGCAACATACAAAAACCATTTGAGATAGAAACAAATGCTATTGAATATGCAATGGATGTCGTCTTCTTCAAGGTGGTAAGTCTGTATGTTATCATTTAGAGGTTTTCAATTCAGTAATTGGAGGTTATGCAACTTATGAAAGGGATGGCTAATGGTTGTAGGTGTTGTTTCATCATTATTCACTTGCCTGAGCGTATAATCTCTGATATTGGAACTCATGTTTGATGCCACCTTGGAATTATTAAATGCTGCTGTACTCCCTCCAAGAGTGGTGTGAGAGCAGATTAAAGGTTTTGCTGAGTTGAATGACTGAAAGGTAGTTTAGTGAAGTTTCCAAGCTTACTAGTATTCTGTGCAAACAATATTTGGGTGGGAAACTCTGTTTGAGGTGAATGTGCAGAAATGAAGGATTTTATACCATACGGCTCCTTTGAGCTAATCCTGTAGAATGAAATGCTCAATTTGCTGACTGTACAGCTAGTTGGTTGAAGGTTTCAAAATCTGTAATTTATATTTAAAATGTTTGCTGAAGATGCCAGTTCTATTAATTAAGGAGGCCGTACTGTTCTAGTAACTACCCGTGCTTCTGGAAGAGACCTTTGTCAGAACCATTTAAATATTCAGTGCCGTAGAAAGTGATCTATGTGACTCCGTTGAGAACAGTACCCTCTGGACCAGGTCTTTTGAGGTTGTTGGAATCAACACTAACTTCACTTGAAGATCCTTCTCACAGATGGTTGAACATGGAGAGTAATAGACATAAAGCATGGAACCCAGGCGGTTCTTTCTTGGCGGCTGTAACTGTGCATTGTCAAAATGACATGATAGATAAACATGAGAAATATAATGTAATCGATAAATTGAAATTCATTAAGCAGAGATTTCCAAATCTCCAAGTCTTGGGTTTTCAGCTTGGATTTTTTCCAATCACAATTAGAGAACACGAAGTCACTGCCAATTTCCTTTTTTATAAAGGAAATGCATACCACTTATCATATGCAATATGATGAAATAGTTGGTACAAGACTAAGGTCTACGATAACAAGAGGACTATTAGATGCTGCTGATAGGTTTGGGGTATTGGATGGCATACATACACTATGCGCTGTCTGTAAGCAGCCACTATTGGCTTTATTTTCTCTGATGGATGTCAACAGGCAAAAGTTGGAGAAAATCTTAAAGCAAATTGATCTAGGAAAACAAGATTTATGCGAGTTGGGAAGTCTTTTGAGTACTATACAACAGGTTGCTTCAAATAGCTTGCAGAAATCTGATGTCTACAGCTCAATTTATGTTGGAAACAAGTTTGTAAATTTCAGTCCTCTAAAGCTTTCTAATCATTTTCTGGAAAACAATCAGCAGGTGTATGAAGAAAAAGGAGCCAACACAGCAATTTTGAATTCTGGGAAAGCAAATTTCAATGAATGTTTTGGGACTTCAATTACAAAGGGGCAGCATATGCGAAGAACAATGGGAACTAATTAATGGGTTTCTGGCATTTCCTCATTTCCAGAATACAACAGAATTAATGACCTCATGAAAGACAAGGGTGGAAATGATGGTTTCCTTTCTGCCTACAGATCTGCCTTCAATGCATTTGCTCCTGTAGTTGACCCAGAAGCTAGTTTGATTACACGTGTATTGGTCAGAGTACCCACATTTATTTCAAGTGTATTTTCTGCAGCAGTTAGGGGTTTAGATGCTAATCTTGGCTCCTGTTGTACTCACAGAGAACAAAAAGAGACACAAGAAATGTGTAGCATTGAGTATTTGATGGATGGGAAAAAGGAAACCCCTCCTACAGGTCTCCTAAACAATTCAAAGAGTGCAATGGAAATGACTGTTCATATGGATTCCAATGGCCTTGAAGTGGCATTCCTATTTGCATTCACATCACCACTTCCTGCACAAGCTAGTCAAGAATGGAGTCGTGATGCAGTTAAGTCAGAAGTTGTGCTGCTAAATATTTATGCCAATTGTCAGCCACACTTAATTATTCATGGGCCTATGGATTGTATGTTGAACATGGAGGATACTGATGTGCTTTACAATAATGAATTCAATCCACTAGCATATCAGGAGCTTTCATGTATATCTGGTGTTGTTCCATCCAGCTATGTTGAGCAGACTACTGAGTGGGAATCTTTAACTATTCATGGCAAGCGGGGTAACTTGATGCCTCTCTGTAAAAGATATTTTTGTCAAAGAAGAGTCTGAAACAATAGAAACTTTTGTGCAGGTAGCTATTGAATGGCTGCCTCTCAGTTTTCAAAATAAGGAGAGTAGTAAGCCTTCTTCAGATTATCAACAGGTTAGCATGGAGAATTTAGAATTCCTTGCACCAACCGTAGTTTGTGAGGAAGTCTGTTTTGAAGGGACACCAGCCACTCACAATAATACAATTCAAGTCTCTCAAGCGGCATCTCTTACTCCTGTTGATGATGGATTAAATGATTTTCAAGTGATGAGTTGTGAAGAAGCTGCAGTTATCCAATTTCTAGGAAATCAAGAGAATAAGTTTTCAGACAATAATGAAGAGTTGCAATATTTTTCTGATGTTGAAGCTATGATATTGGATATGTACCTAGACATTGGTGATGATGAAATTTTTTCTTTAAGGACTAATTTGCATCATTTTTGGGACTCCATGATGATTGGTGCGGAGGACCATGTTTTCTTATTGAGTAGATTGTTTTTCTTGTTGCCCAGGATCATGTCAAGTAGTAGGATTGCTGTTGTGGACTTTTCTGAGATGCCTTGGCAGAAGAGTTTTCATGCTGTAGATTCCAGCCCCCATAGGTATTTCAATTTGGGGTTGGAGGATGATTACTTTTTGGGGTCACAAGAGAGGCAAGCACAAATTTGGCATGATAAGCTGATAGTTTTAATCAGAGTGGCACAGTGGCAGCTTGGTGGTTATTTTCGGAGATTGACTTGGGACCGTAGAATCACAGTTGGTTTCAGTTTGTTGCAGTCAAGTGGCTTCGTGGTTGTGCTGACATTGCTTGAGGACAAGCAACCTTTGCGAAGGGCGGACTGTAATGTCCCCATTTTTACTATGTCAGCATTGTAATTAAATAGTCACTTTTTGGTGAAAGTTTGTGGGCAGTTACGTCTGGAAAGAAGGCAAAAAGCAAAGTTTGGCTTTCTTTTGGTTATGCTGGATTTTAATTTTGGGAGAAAAGATTTTGCAGTTGGATTTCTGAACTTATTAGGGAGGAAAACCTCCAGTAAGCATAACATCTTCGAGGCTGGAAAATGTCTCCTGGATGTTGGTTCAAGTATTTTTGAAGATTTTCAGTTCATCCTGGCTGGGTCATACAGTTCCAGGAATTGCTAGATTTTGCATTTTAATTCATAAAAGATGATTGAGGGCCAGTTAAATTTTTCGATATGAATTCATTGCAATTCCTATGATCCAAAGATGGTTTTAGAACTCTTAAGTACATATTTCAGTCCCTTAATAATTTCTGGAAAGAAGCCGTACATTGCATATTACAAAGGAAATTCAAAGAAATGAATATCGTAGGTCCCAGGCAATTGTTGGTATGCCATAATCTTGCTAAAGGGGTTGTCATTAATGTTTGGTTCATCAAACATTTCTAAAAGAGTTTTTTAACTTCATTGGCCGTACCATGGTGAGCCTACAGGCCATACCATATAATTGTTTGTATCTGTTGAATGGTGTAAAGTTGGTTCTGGGTATTAGTGCAGTGTATTCTAATGACCTGGTAACCACCACCTCTGAGCATTGAAATCCAGAATTGCTGTGGAAGATTTTTTTTCTTGGTGAGGCCATACACTAAACTGCTGGGCTGTACATATCCTCATGAAATGCTTGTAAATGGAGATAAAAGTTGAAAATGGTTATGGGTGTTGATCTAAACTTATTTCACAGGCTATGCAATCATTTCTATGCCTTCAAACTTAAGATAACTATTGAGGTGAATTTGCTTGGTCTATACGTTCAGACAGCCGTACATTGAATTAAAGCTGGCCATACATGTTCAAATGTCCATTGGTTATGAAAGGGATGGCTAATGGTTGTGGGTGTTGTTTCATCATTATTCACTTGCCTAGGCTTATAACCTCTGATATTGGAACTCATGTTTGAAGCCACCTTGGAATTATTAAATGCTGCCGTACCATTCCTGCTGCCATACTCCCTCCAAGAGTGGTGTGAGAGCAGATTAAAGGTTTCGCTGAGTTGAATGACTGAAAGGTAGTTTAGTAAGGTTTCCAAGGTTACTAGTATTCTGTGCAAACAATATTTGGGTGGGAAACTCTGTTTGAGGTGAATGTGCAAAAACGAAGGATTTTATACCATATGGCTCCTTTGAACTAATGCCTGTAGAATAAAATGCTCAATTTGCTGACTGTACAGCTAGTTCGTTGACGTTTTCAAAAGCTGTAACTTATATTTAAAATGTTTGCTGAAGATGCCAGTTCTATTAATTAAGGAGGCCGTACTGTTCTAGTGATTGCCCATACTTTTGGAAGAGACCTTTGTCAGAGCCATTTAAATATTCAGTGCTGCAGTGATATATGTGACCTGATGATCAGTGCAGAGGTTTCATGCTGTTGTTTCAGGAGCTTACTCCAGGTCTGAACATTATAAATAATAATTTATGTGTAAAAACTTCAATTTGTTTACAATCAGGCATTTTGAATTAAATTTTGCTGTAGATTTTTCAATCTCTGGAAATCAAAGGAACTGGGATACTTTGTTTTGTTACTTAATTTAAGTAAAGGAAATTATTTAAATCAGTGATTTATATTATATGTCAATACATATCATGCAAAGTTAGTGGAATCTGAAAAAAGAGTTGGTTATGAATTGGTGTGATTATTACTCGAAGGGATAAAATTTAGGGTAGTTCATTTCAGTGGTATCAGAGCCGTGTATCTTGCCATCCTGGTGGGTTGTGTGTGAATGATCAGTTGGTAGAGGTTGAAGAATGGAAGTTGTTATGGGTGACAAACAACATAGTGACTACAGGAAACCAAGTACAAGAGACCTTCTAAATGACCTTGCCAGAGGACAGCGTGAGTTGCAAAAGAATATAGATTGATTGCGTGCCTTGGTGACCCAATGTAATGTGGGAAACAACAATAACACTGGACATGAAAGAAACATGGCACAACTCAGTCAACATGGGACTGTATCCATCAGTAAAAACAATCATGCTTATCAACAGGTTGTGGAGAATATGGATTTGGTTGATGTCAAGGTGGTCTCACAAATGGATTCACATGTATTCAAGGGAGCATCTCTTGGGTCGTCTGTTCGAAATAACGTATGTAAGCTTAAGATTATAACAAGTGGTAATAGTGTCCATGCTTGTAAAGCTGCTTCAAATGGTGCTATAAAGTTTGCAAATAATCATAATCTTTGTGTCGCTGCTGTTGCACCCGAAATTAAAAATGATCTGATTTCAGAAGGCTTTAAACCAGATAAGATATACCCACAGGTAAATTCAGATATTAAGGATTCCTTTAGCAATTCCATGAGAACAGACACAGGTATTCCAGTTAAAAATATAAGAATACCTTCCACCAAGAAAATGATATTATGGAATTGCTAAAGGAATACCTGTATCTTTTCTCATATAAACATATAAAGAACCTCATCACAAGAAATTATTAAAAGTGAAGAAGACTTCCATCCACACGATGGATTGCTCTATAAGGTAGGAAAACTATGTGTGCCAAGAGCACAAAGGATTCTACTCATGAGGGAGGTGCATAACTCTATAAAGTGCCGGCTAAATTTTTCTTTGAATTTTAACAATGTTTGACAAAATGCCCACAATGAAATGTTCTACTATTGATGAAATGAAAGCTTAATAATTAAACTAGAAATTTCCCATGTATTTGTCATTCAAAAGGGAAAGATTATAACAAATTTATACATCTTCATAGATTTAGCTTTATCAGTCAATAATTTAAATAAATCAGCTCTAAGCTCTTGAAATTGCTGGGCAGAACAGGTGGCTACTGTGCAAGGCATTTCATATCAGGTGTATGCTCAAAGGTCTGCATTCATTCTTCTCATTCCTAAGCTGGTCAAAACAATCTGTAGTACCCTCACATCCACTAAAATAGTCAGTGAAACCTCTCTGTGAATTCTGCGACCAAGAAAGAGATTTGCATTCCCCTTGAAATCCTCCACGTCACCTTTTGTGTAATGTCCCCTTTTTAGGGTTTCCTTATTTGACAGTTGGTGCTATCTTTCAGAATCTGTGTCTGCATATTTAGAGGGGTATATTGATGTTGCCTGAGAGCTTTCTGGGTTTTTCTGGGTTTTCTCTGATCCTTGGTGGGCAGTATTGCTATTTTTAGCAATGTCTACTTTTAGCACTTACTATCTTTAGTAAGTTTCAAGGTATCTCAGTTTGGGCCAGTTTGGTGTTTGGACACACTTACTATTTTTAGCAGTATGTTATTTTTAGTAAGTGCTATTTTGGGAAACTGGTCTTGGCAGTAGTGCAGTGCAAGGTTTTTAGTTTGGGCAGTGCTTGCAGTTGGGTGAGTTCTAATGTTTTGGCATATTATTCTCTTAAGTCTTCAAAAGGTGATTTTATGACTTATGTTATTAAGTTATTAAAGACCCCCCTTGGCCTAGTAGAGCAAAGTTGTTTTTAAAGAGGGGACAATGTATCTCAAGTTGACGCTTAGAAATAGAGTTTATTTATCATTTTTTAAGGTTAATGTTATGCCTCATAAGGTGGGATGCCTAGTTTGGGCTTAATGTCAATTTTAAATAAAAAATAAAAAGTTGGTTTAGTTTCAAAACTATCGAATCCCAATAGGGCCAATTTCACAATTGGCATGGCAAAAAGTGTTGATTATGAAACTGCCAGCTGATGAAAAGAAGCAGTTTTGTCCCAATGCAGAAAACAAGAATTTGAAGTCTTTGAATTTTTGCATGAGAACTCTCTAACTCTCTTATTCACCTTTTGTAGTCTTCCAGCACTCTATTTGAAGGCATTGACAACCCAAAACAAAGGGAGGAGGATGATTGAAATTGTTGTAGCAACAAGAAGATGCACAAAAACTGAAAGTGGAGAAATAAGCTTGACAGAACTGATATTCGTATCCATACTTATTTATTTGAACAATGCGCTCAGGTAGAAGAGCTATTGCCACTCCTATCTGGGTTTTCACCCCTTCTTGGAGTTTCCTAGGATGAAAATCTAGGGTTTGTATTGCATTTTTCTACATTAAAGTCCTTCATGTTTATTCATAACAGCATCTTAATTCCTCCATTTCCACTGCCATTCGGTACCATGTCCAACAAGTAGTGCAGTAGTTTAATTGTTTGGGTTTGTTAATTTATGCCATAAATCAGAGAAATTACGGACCATGATTGGATAAAATATCACATCCAACATCTTGTGTATGTCATACCCCAAAGGACAAGGCTAGAGCAAGTCCTAGGTGAATTTGACAGAAAAAACACCCCTCGGATGTGGTAACTAAGCCACAAGGTGTGGTCGAGGTCAACGACCTAAGGTGGGTGATTGTGATCATGGTCATGGTCATAAAGGTCAAGCAAATTGGGTTGTTGGTGAGACCACTAATATGCTTGTTGTTAAAGATGTTGCTTTTAAGGCTCCAATAGATGCCATGAGTGTTGATGCAATGGGTATGTGCTCATTTGGAGCTCCATGGATGACGATTTATCACTCTATTTATTTGGTTTTTTGGAAATGAAGTAGGACCCCTAGTACTTCTCATTGTTGGAAAAGTGTCTTTTACACCTCAAATAATGACATTGTAATGTCATTGTTGTTGTTATAAAGGTTGTTCACACCTTGTCTAATAGCATTAAATGTTGTTGTAGTTTGTGGTCCTCATGGAATGGGATGCCACACATGGTTGTTAAGTTGATTTTTCCTAGTGTAATGACGTATGATACATTGAAATTGCAAACATAGTTGAGGGTCACAAAAGGACACAAAGAGACAAAGCATTAGAAGGTGAAAGGTTACATGGGATGCCTTGGAATGTAAGAGATTCTTTGGGCATTTCAAGAGTCACACATGGGCATTTGTATTCATCTGTGGAATAAATAGTCTTGTACTAGGCATGAGAGGCCATGTGTAGCACATAAGGAAATATGTGTGGAATATGAAGGATTGCAGCCCATGGCTTGTATGCATTGTATTGTGAAACCACTTGATGGTTTTTTATGAGCTTTGTGCCTATAAATGCAGGCTCACGGTATTGTAAGAACACAAGAAGGTTGCAAGTTGTATCTTGTTGTGACTGGATCCAAAGAAGACATGGCAATGGATGTATGGTTGCATGGTGTTGTAACAGGTTGTAATGTCCCTATTTTTGGGTTGCCTTGCTTTGCAATTGGCGCTAACTTTCTTGGTTTTTGTCAGCATATTCTGAGGAGTAAATTGTTGTTACCAATGAGCTTTTGTGGGTTTTTGTGGGTTTTTTTCTAGGTCTTTTCCAACAAAGTTTTTATTTTTAGCAATGGTTATTTGTAGTAAGTTCTAGTTGGGCTCTAATTGGGTCAATTTGGTGATTTCACTCAATATTTTTAATAAGTGCTATTGTTAGCACCCGGTCTTAGCTCTATTCCTCCAGCAGCTCAATGCAGTGCTTTCTAATTATGGTCATGGTAAGTTCTAATGGTGATCGGATTAATATTTGATTTATTATCACTTAATTTTTATAATGTTGCTTTATAACTTAAGTGAGGGGGGTGTGGTTTCATGGAGTGTACCCCTTGGCCTAGTAAGGTGACATTTTTAAAAGAGAGCCAGTGTTCTTCCTTGTGTGGCACCTAGAAGGAAGGTAATTTATCATTTTTTGAGGGTATTGTTATGCCTCATAAGGTGGGATGCCTAGTTGGAGCTTAATGTCATTTTTAAAAAAATGAAAAGTGAAATTTTGGAGACAAAAAGTTGGACATCCCTCTTGGGATAATTTCATGTTATTTTCAAAAAGGTCAAATGCAGGGAAATGAAAAAATGAGAGTTGCCCTAATCTGTCCCCCACTTTATAAATATGAGTTTGAGCTCTTATTTGGTTATGCATGTTTTGACAACTTAAAGAGATGCTACTGGAATGAGCTCGGGGAGTTCTTCTTTTGCCAGTTGAGGACGAAAACCCTTTTCTTGGTTGCTAGTTTTGGTGGTGAAACATCCACCCTAGCTGGTTGGTGCTCTTGGTTTGCTATTGACAGCGATTTTGGCTTGGTTTGGTGATTTGGGTTTGGAGAAGATGAAGATTCATGAAGTTTTTTGATATGGGTGTTCAGTTTGAAACAATTTTGGGCTAAAAATTGCTTGATATTACTTGAAGAATAGATTACAATATATAGAGGAGTAAAAGTACTGTAGACATTAAATGTCTACCTACCAGCTACCTACCAACAACTAATAGATATAATTGACCATTATAAAATGTTAGAATATAATATTCTAACACCCTCCCTTAATGGTCAATCGTCTAACTAGCCTACAGAAAACAATCTGCAGGTCGCTTGGTCACAAATTCTTC
>VDFB02037458.1:0-22960 GCA_007258455.2 Sequoia sempervirens | reverse complement strand
TTTATTCTAGTTCTTCTCGGCTTGGGAGTGATTTGCTAAGTGCTTGTTCAAAGAAGACTTTGTCGCTCAGAGTTCTTCCTCTAGTTGAGCTTTTAGGCCTTTAAATTTAACCTCTTTTTCTTGTATTTTCTACTTATATTGAGCCTGTTGGTGCTCCAGTGCTTCATTTCTTTGTGCCATTCCTTGACTATACTCAAGGAGAAGACGCTCCAGTTCTTCATTCTTCAATTGCAGATTATGTTCCACCTCCTGATTCTTAGAGTGCAACTCCTTTATCATGATAGGGTCAGTGGCCCGAGTCTTCGCAAGTTCGCTCTGAAGTTTGTTCCTCTCATCCTCTGCTGCCAGCGTCCTTTCATTCATATGGGCAATATCTGCCTATAAGGATTTCTCTTTCCTCTCCAGAAAATTAACCCTTTCCCTTGTTGCTTTAAGCTGCTCATCCTTCTTCTATAGCTGGCGACCAGTTTTAAGGAAGTCGAAAGTGACTACCCGTTGCGTTTCCTCCATGAATTCAACTTTATCTTGCGGTTGAGCTACCTTCATGTCAAGTCCTACAGCATATATCTCATAGTCTTCTGGTTGAATTTATCCCTGACGCTTACTTACCTGTGGGTACATGGTTGCAAACTTCAATTCTTTCTAGGCCTCATCATAAAGAGCCTGTACTTTTGGCTCAGGAGAAATGTTGTCATCTTTTGCCCTGCGCTTTCTCATTCTATTTGCGCGTGTCTCTTTTCTGCAATCTATCTATGTTATGAATTCAGCTGGTGATGAAACTAGTCCACCTACGAAAGGAGCACCAGAAGGTAGGGCATAGGGATAGGTAACCTTCATAGGCGCGGACATTTGTTTCTTTTGGAGAGTGATAGTTTGTGGGGAGAAGTGGGGCAGGTTCCATAATTTGGTTTTAGAGCCAATAGCAGGGCTAGTCATTTGTAATGACTAAATTGGGGAATCAACCATAAGGCTCATTCATTGGAATGGTGGAGGGGTTGTCAATGGGCTGTCAGCCTGTTGCGATAGAAGAGGATCTGCAATAATAGTGGAAAAAGGGGCCCTCATAGGGGGAATGTTTTCCAAAAGTGAGGTGAGGAAAGTCTAAGCGGCAACGGCAGGTGTAAGGATCTGCAGAGGAGTAAAGACGAGTGGAGTGGTTTGCGAAAACTAGGTGAAGCCTACAAAATATGTCAGACTAAAAGTAGAAGGCAGAGGGCCAGTACTTATGGTAGGGATTGCTAGTGAGGCAGGGGAAAATACCAAGGAATGAGAAGCAAGGGAAGAAGGAGGGAGTTTTACCTGTTGACTGGTCGATGGCGGCTCCAGAATCGTCAGCGACTCCTCCTCAGCCTCAGGCTCTTGGCTAGCTGTAAGCACATTGTCTCCGGCGGGTTCTTGCGAACCCTCTCTGATAATTCTCTCCATGCGCTATCGTTTCATAGGTGGGGTCCCTCTAGTTTCAGCAGTCATCTCAGTTTGCTATAGTGATAACTTGGTTGGTTTAGCAGCCCAAGTGAGTGTATGCGAGCCCCTTGATATATTAAAGTGCACATTCATGGCCACATAGGTGGGTTGTCCGGGGCCTTTTTATTTCAGCACAGATGAGGCTGATGTTGCTGCTTCCTCTTCCTACTCTTCGGACTCTTCCTCCAGGTCTCCGCTCCTATTAATACTAAAGTTATGGCTGGGGTGGCCCTCCTTCCACCATCTTTCAAATTCTTGGTCATCCTTCAGATTGTTGTAAGGAGCATCCAATTGTGCTATTTCTTGGTGATACTTCCATAAAGCCTCTATTTTTTTCTCAGTCCATTCCTCATCCTTCTTCAACCTATTGTACATGCCACACTCCATGAGGACATTATCATAGGCCACCACTATAGTAAAGTAGAACTTGTGCCATGGACCTCTAGTGTCTTACTTAGGGATACGTCACTTCTCCCAGTAAGATCGGGGAACATGGGTAACTCTCATGTGTGGCTTCGGAAAGTCATCGAAAGGGTTTTATTCTCACTTATCATTTACTAGTACCAACCCTATATAAGCCAGCTTGTCCTCCAACAACTAGTCCGATTGTTTCTTTATCAGAGTTACCGACTTGAAATTCTTCAGACAAGAGAAGAATCCCTTCATCTTGACACTTTTTCTGCTAGAGAAGGTAAAATCAATGATACACACCTACCGAAACATTTCCAATATGAGCACCCTATTTGTGACGTAGGCTGGGAGAAGGAAAGGTTTACCAGCAAAGCCCCGCATTCGGAGAATCATGAAATCCTTGCCTAAGAACCAGTCACAAGCGGGAGTGAAACTTCGCATATATCCAGTCTGCTCCCTATCGAGCCTAATTATGTCACCCTTTCTGATTAAATCATGCAAGACTGGAGCTATGATATAGTCTGAAAATGCATAATAATCATATGATGCGGAAAGAAAAGGCGTCCATGTGGACACTGGCTTCCTTTTGTTTTGCTCATCAAAAATTGATAACGGAAAATACCGGGTGAAGAAATTTGGGTTCTGATGCAGAAACATGTGGACCAAGAAAGAAAGAAACCTAATTTTTTTCTCCGCCGGGTAATTCTTTATTTGTCGTATTATTTCCTCTACCATAAATTCAGAAAAATCATACCAGAAGAGATCATGCTACTTGCGAAATTGTAATGTCGACCCTAGTTGAAAAGTATCCACCTTCTCATCAGAGTTTCAGCCACACACAAAAGCTAGCATAGACATGGCATCTTGTAGATCATCGTGTAACGCACCGCGCGATAACAGAATACTTGGCAGTTTAGTGGTTGGGATGCCTTTCCTACCAGTCTCGTCTAACAAGAACTCTGAGTTTTTTTTCATCCTCTTCCATATTTTCTCTCCTTTGCCAAGGTGAAAGGACTCGATATTCTCTCTTCTCTTACTTGGGTCTGGGATGCATAACATGCACCAAATGGCCTGTGGAGTGATGTGCACCCTTAAGTTGCGGCCTTCAATGTAGTGGGTATCAGGGTTATAACACTGGATAGCAGCATCAACTACCTCCGGGCAGTAGTGCACCAGTGGGACCATGTATTGAGGGAGACCACTATACCAAACTCTCTTCGCCGTAGATTGGTCTACCTTTGGTGTCGTCAACCTTGCACAGGTTGCCTCTCTTAGGGACTTAGGGTTTTTTAGGAGTCGTGGATCGTAGACATTATCCCATTTCTCTTCAACCCTTTTCTAGTTTCTGCAATCCTTGGGCCTATTCAGCTCTTTTGTATAGGCCCTCTTTGGCTTGATGGGTATACCAAGCATAGCATACGCCACATCCTCATAGACATATACCTCCTCTGAAGAACGTATAGCTGTAAACAACTCCTGCCTAATTTCTTCTTGCATTGGTTGAGATGAAGTCTCCGACATTTTTCTTTGGGTGAAGATCTCCTCAAGTTCTTCTCTCTGCATTTTTCCTCGGTTTTGGATACACAGAAGAAGAAAAACTCTGCACTTTTAGCTTTGGTGTTTGTGAAAATACTTTGAAATATTAAGCCTTTCCATGCAATATTTGGAAATCTTTCCTCAAGGTGGTAGGTGAAAGCATGCCTTTTGCATTTAATTCGGCATGTACCGTTAATTTTGCAATTCGTGCAAAATGAACTGCTTGCCATTTTGAGGCAGCCGGAGTTCATCATTGCGTTTGGAAATCATGTCATACGCTGTGATCCCCTTGGAACTTGAGCTGGCTATTTGCTTTCTAACCTTGCGTTAGCATGCACTGGTAATTAATATCCCGGCTGGACAGATTACGCCAAAGCAAATGATCAGGACCTAAAAAGATATGAATATTGACTTGGGCTCTAGGAAACACTTGTGAGATGACACAATAGTGTATGGCCATATGTCTTATTGTCAATGAGTGCCACCTTTTTAAAGCTAATTAATTAACTCCTATTAATCTAGGATGCATTGAGTCGTACTCTCGCAGATGCAACTGGCCCAGAAATGTGAGCAAACATAGACATGCCTTTCAAGTTGGCAACTAGCTTATTATCACATTTTCTCAAAATGGATTAGCATGTGTGTTGTCATTTTTTCTATAAATAGGCCAGTAAGTAGTGAGGAAATCATACTTAGCATTCGAGCAGTGATAGGTTGGTAGCAGAGTTTTAAGCAAGCCTTTTCATAGGCTAGGTGATAGATAAATTTTGGCATTAGCTCAAAAGCATAGGAATAGTGTCAGAACTATGGACACTCCAATTTGTTTAACCTCATATAAGTCATAGACGACATTCTTAGGGAAGGTTTCTATTAGGAGGCTGAAACGAATGACCAAGAATAAGCATTCTTTGGTCCTGATAGCCATAAAGTGGGTTCTGGGTAAAGACTGCATAGAGTATGAGGACAAGTATCGGGTGAACACTAACATATGCTCCCACTGCATGGCGTCCATGCTAGACATCAACATACCCCGTCCTCTTATCTTGAAACTTGTTAAAGAAATATTTCCCAAAAATTACCTGAATGGCCTTGGTGAGGTTGTTGCTCATACTACCTATGGAGTAGGTCTGCCGTCAGCCAGCGACCTCCGTCGCTTTATCAAGGAAGAAGCTGTAGTCGTTTGGCTACCGTTTCTCAGTGGATTCCACCTACAGACACGTGATGAGCACCAGCAGAGGGTTACCCAGGCCCTACATTTCCTGTTCCGCAACTATAACGTAATACCCTTCTACGACGTAGATTGGTATACTGATTTCAGGAACCTAGTATTCCCCCCACCAATGGCGGTTTTGTGCTGAATGATGTTACCAGTGCTGCCGAAGAACCTATGGATGAGGAAGAGGTGGATGCTGTTATTAATGCGTCAATTTCTGCCTCCCATGCCTTTGGATGAAAACCCCCTTTTTGCTCTCAACAAATGTCTCCCTGTTTACTCTATTTCCTGCTGCTGCTCAGACTACCTTCTTTATAGTTTGTATATAAGATTGAAAAAAGGCTATCATATATATAATAGCTCAAATACTTGTAAATTTTTTGGATTATGGCTTCCCAACCACTTTTACAATATAAATAATATATAAATAGATATATATCTTTTTAAAGAAAATCCATGTTCTTTCCTTCATTTTGTATTTCAGTTTTATGGGCTCTCAAATTTCATTCTATTATTTCTCCACACATGGGTGTGTTCTGTGTAAAGAAATCCTGGTATTCCACCCTCCGTAATAATGGGTTAAGTTTGCAGAAGCACAAACTAATTTCGAAAAAGACTGGCCAAAGAAACGGAAAGAAAATAAAAGCACTATTCACATATGTACAAAAATAGAGCTCAGTGCTTAATGGAATAGCTTAAGATGAATCCCATTGACTGAGATTCCTAAGGGTTCATGTTCCATATTTTCCAGCTCAAAAGCATTATGTTCTTTGCACTGAATGATTTTAAAGGGGCCCTCCCATAGGCTATCAAATTTACCATGTTGACCTAGCTTAGCAGCCCTTTTATCATACTTTAGCACTAAGTCTCTACATTTTAGACCTTGGTCGGAAGCCTTCTTGTCAAACCATCACTTGACCACTTGTTGATGGTTTGTCATGGCTATTAGGGAATTCTTCATTTTTTCTTGTACTTCTAATAGTTCGGCAAGCCAAACCTCCATGGCATCATTTTGTTCTATCTCGAGAGATTTCAACAATTGCAGTGCTGGAATCTCCATGGATATAGGTAACAGTGCCTCTTTCCTATATACCAACTCATAAGGTGAAGTCTTAAGGACTTGCTTAGGAATTATGTAGTTTTCCCATAGCACTGCTCAGAGGTTTTTATGCCATTCCCTCTCGTGTTCCGAACCAATCCTTTTAAGGAGCTGGACTAGGCTCTTGTTTGTTGACTCTACTAGACCATTTCCCTATGGGTAATAGTTTGATGATGTGTTGAGGAATATGCCATTCTTTAATGCAAAGTGACATAACTTTGCGTCTAAGAAAGCTCTGGCATTATCTAAAATGATAGTTTTCAGAGGACCAAACCTTGTCATCAGTTTCTCGAGGAAATCTACAATCTTTGTTTTTGTTAAGCTTTTAAGTGGAACAGCCTCCGTCCATCTTGTGAAGTAATCTGTGGTGGTCAGAATCCACTTGTGTCAAGTGCTAGAAATCGGGTTGATCATTCTGATGAAGTCCAAGCCCCATTGTGCAAACAACTTGTCTACCACTATGGGTTTGAGGGGCATTGTGGAATTCTTCCTTTTGTCGGTAAAGAACTGGCATTTTTTTGCAAGATTTTACCAAAGAGTGGGAATCATTAAAAAGTGTAGGCCAATAATAACCAGCACGCATGATTTTAATGGTGGTGGTCTTAGCAGAGAAATATCCGCCTGTAGCGCTATTGTGGAACGCATCGAAGATCTTCTTTGCTTGCTCTGAAGTGACGCATCGCAGGAGAAGACCATTGAAATTCCTTTTGAAAAGTACTCCCTCTATTAGCGTATCTCCTTTTTTGGGATGAGAGACTTGGCGGATACTTTCCAATTTGCATGAACCTCATTCTATCAGTCAGCCAACCACCTTCCGATTCTGGTTCATTCATCAAGATGAGCTCCAGTTGCTCCTTTGCGGCAGGTACCTCCTCGTTTTGTGCCATGTACTCACACAGTCCTCTTCCTTTAATAGTTTTAGTAGGCTTGACTTCAATGTCATATTCAAGGATCTTGGTGATCCAATTAGCCCTTTTTTCTGTGATCTCCCCTTCCATGATATATTCACGCACACTGGAATGTGCGACATACACCAACACCTTGTTGCAAGAAATTAGATGGCATAACTTTTTAAGTCCCTTCACTATTGCAAAGTCCTTCCTTTCGATGAAATTATAATTCGCCTCATATTCCTTTAGGGTTCGGGAGTAGAACGCCACTAGATGTTCTCCTCTTCCTTCATCGTCCTTTTGGGTTAGGACAATAGCGATACTGGACATGCTACTAAACGCATACATTATAAAATCCTTAGATTGATCTAGATTAACCAGTACTGGAGCTGTGGAAATAGCTTCCTTGACTTTTTCAAAATATTCCTGAGCTTCGGTCGTCCACTTGAATGTCTGATCTTTCTTCAGCATCAGGGTGATCGGCCTAATTATTCCCACGAAATCAGAAATAAAATTGCTGACAAAATTTACTTTGCCTAAGATGGACTGGACATCTTTCTTACTCACTGGAAGGGGAAACTCCCTTATAGCTTTCACCCATTCGGGGTCAATTGAAACCCCTTCCTTAGACACAACATGCCCCAACAGTTTACCCTGTGGTACTCCGAATACACATTTCTTTGGGTTTAGGAAAATTCCAAAGTCTTGGAATTTTTGAAAAACTAAATCTAAGTGATCAAAATGATCATCCTTAGATTTAGAGAACACAATAAGATCATCTAAATAAATTAGAATAAACTTATTGATTAGTTCACTGAATGCGATGTCCATCGCCCATTGGAATGTTTCCCCTGCATTGGATAAACCAAAAGGAATTTTAGCATATGCAAATGTTCCCCACTTTGTGGTGAACGTAGTCTTGTGCTGATCTTCTTCTTTAACTCGGATCTGATTGTAGCCAGAGAAACCATCCAGCAGAGGAAACATTTTCGATCCTACAACCATTTGTAGGATTGACTCCATCGAAGGCAGTGGATAGTGGTCCTTTAGGGATGCTCTATTTAGGTCTCAGAAGTCCACACATAAATGGATATCTACATTCTTCTTTCAGACCGGGACAAGATTCGATACCCAAGTACTATGCTTGATTGGGAAGACAATGCACGACTTAATGAGCTTAGTTAGCTCTTGTGCCATTAGGGCTTTAATTTTAGGGTTGACGGGCCTCTATTTCTGTCGGACTAGTTTTGCACCTTATGTTAGCTCAATAGTGTGCTAAATGATGTTAGGATCATATCCCTTCAGATCATCATAGGACTAGGCCACTACTCCATATTTTTCACAGAAACTGATGAGTCTTTCCTTATCATGGTGTGGGAAATTTTTACCGACTCGGAGATTCCTACCATCGGAGACCCGAAGGTCCACATAATCACTTTTTTCTACTACAAAATTTCACTTATCATTTCACTTATCATTTCAGACATCATCACAATCAAAAAAGTTTTTGAGAGTAACCAATCCTTTCAGAAGTTTATTAGATTTGAGCTGCATAATTTGTCCTTCATAAGCTTCAGCAATCTTTGGTTGAAGCTAATTGGTGAACTCCCCTAAGTGTTGGATAAACGAGGCGATGTGTTCATCGCTTTCAAAAACTTTCCAACTCTGATCATTTTCGGGGATCACTGGTCGGACTAGTACTTGTACTAAATGTTCATTATGAAGAAGGTCAGAAACAGGATCAAACTGAGCACCAATCATGGCCATGCGATCTGTGTTGCTATTTTGTCCTCAGGGAATAGTCTTGATGTTAAAAGCTTCAAAACCATCAATCAGGTCCTAGACTCAGTGTTGATAGGATCTCATGCGGACATTATTTTCCGCAGAAACTCCTCGGATTTGGTTAACTACTAGTTCAGAATCTTTGAACACATTAATTTCTTAATGCCCATTCATTCCGTAAGGCTTAAACCTTGAACCAATCCTTCATATTCAGCCTCATTGTTTGAATAGGCGAAATGAAAGTGGAAAGACCTCAATAATTTTTCATTTTGTGGGGATATTAGATATATCCATGCTCCAGCACCCACTTTGCTTCTTGCTCCATCAAAGTAAAGTGTCCATAGCTCATTTGCTTGGCTACCTTTGGATTCTTTGGTGACCCTCGGAGGCACTTGGTCTTCATCATAAATTACATATGTGCCCAATCCTGTAGCATGATAATTTCCAAAAGGATCACTGTCTATGTGTTCACTCAACAAATCATCTTCTTTATCATTCTGATCTCCACTCACCTTCTCTTCCTCTAGCAATTCAACGCAATACATTTCTTGCTTGGTGATAGAGGTATGCGCAACTTCAAAATTGATCAAGGCTTCATCCTCTACATGTTTAGAATGTAAAGCCTCCGATTCTATCAACATTTTTGTGTTGTGTTTGGTCCTAAGTATCAGATGTGACCAATCCAAGGATAGGTATCTGCCCACCCTTGAAGTAAATTCTCGTGATAGATAGAGACCAAACATAGGAGGAACATTTATGATCATCGTGTCCTGTGGGACCGTGATACTAGGACAAGTAAATAGAGTTAAAGGAAGCACTTTTATGACACCTACGGTCTCAACTTTATTCCCATCAAGCTGCATTACCCCTCTTTTCATAGGTTCGTAGCTGAGTCCCAAAGCTTTGGCTATTTGTTTAGGCATAACCGTGGTACTAGCACCAAAATCAATCATAGCGTTGTGCAATAACTTCTTTCCTATAATGAGAGTTAAGAAGAAGGGCTGAGGTTTCAACTTATTCCTATCCTCGGTAGAGGATTCCTTTGTATTGTTTGTAAGGACTTTAGCTAGTGGTATTTGATAAACAACCTCTGCACTAGAAAACGGCTTTGTTGGTGCCAGGTTGACCTCTTTTTGAAGCGCCTTCTATAATAGCGTCTTTTGTTCTGGGATAGCTAGAATGTCCCATAGAGACACATTAGCGGATGATTTCTTCAATTTCTCTACCACATTAAAAGGTGAAAAACTCAGAGGTTTCTGCTTCTTGGTTCTTGCTATAATAATTTCCTTTCGTGGTTGAGAAGGTGAAGGGACGGTTGAAGTACTGGGAATCTGATCAGAAACACCTTTGAGTTGCGGGCTGTCCAGATGCGAAACAACTGAATCACTGGTGAATCTCCTCTTTGAGTGTGTGTTATAATCAGACTGCACTTGCGGTGTTTTGGATATGAATGCGTCATTAGCAAACACTGTTTCTTCTTCCTCCATCCAGGAGAAGAGCGCATGATCAGGAGCAATATCAAATTATTGTTCTAAGGACATTCCTTGCATTTGCACTGTAAGGACTGCACTCTCCATTTGTGGTGAGGCATATACATAACCTCCATGTTTCGTTTCTGTGCCTTGGCTGCATTGCTCCACCACCTTTTGTTGTAAGTTGCCACGTGGACAGTTCTGGGGCATATGCACATCACTGCAAGGGAAGCACCATGGATTGATATCATTAATAAGGTTGTTCTTCCCTGCGGTTAATTCTCTACTCCAGCTTGGCGATGTGCTCGTCAGTGAAGTAGGCACCGACACCATTTGGTTTGCAGTTGGGGCTGGTGGATTAGCGCAAGGTGTGCCCTGGTATTGATTTTGCTGATAAGAAGACCGCCCACCTTGATAGTTTTGATATGTAGGCTTCGGAGGAAATGCTTGGTTCCGCTTAAGAGTGGTTATATCATTTTCCATGGTTCACAACATCTCTTTGAGGTCACTCATTTCAACCTTGGAAGAACTTGATTAAGAAGCCACATTTTGTGGGCTTGCCGCATATGTGTACATTGACTGGGCAGTTGCAGGCGTGCTAGTTGACACGACCTCTTGCGCAGAGATCAATATTTTAGGAAATATCGGCATAATAGGTCGAGGAAATTTTTCGTAATCTATTAAATGATTCCCGGCTTTGATAGTGATACCATAAGCATCTGGTAGAGTAGCTCCTCCCAAAGACTTGATCATCATGGAAATGTCAGAATTGATGGACTTTAGATAAAATATAAACGCCAAATTAGGAGTCAGGCGTATGGTGATAGGAATCCTCTGCCAATTTGCATGAAATTGGGCATTAAAGTCTGTCAGAGCCTCCTGGGGGGATCGTTTTATGACAGATAGTTGATAATACAATGAAGAATAATCTCCGTCATTTGAGAACCTCTCATAGAACAGATCTCTGAGCTCAACCCAGGTGCGAATTGAATTAGGTGTTAGTGTTTGGTACCAATCTAGCGCCTTGCCTTTAAAAGATGCAACAAGAAGCCTTAGGGCTACATTCTGTGCCGTAATCCCGTGTACCAGACATATGTCCACCACATCCTGCAAATGTTCTGCTGGCATTCTTGAGCTATCTCTGGTAAACTTTGGTGTAGCTTTCATGGCTAAAACCAGGATAGCGCCCCAAACAGCGGGTGCTACCGAGGCTACTAGGGGACTTTCAGCGTCCCATTCCACATCATTTACATTGGCGGCTGGCAACATGGTGAGAGGAAAGGGCAGCAGGAATGGAACGGTTACCAGCTGATTTGTGACCTAGACTGTCCCTAGGGGACGTACTAGTAAACTAGGGTTTCCTATGGTTTGAGATCTAGTTATAGGCTGATGGCTCATAGACCCTTTTAAAACATAATTTCATTTAAGCTCAGTCCCACCGGGCGTGCCAAAAAAAGAACAAACTATTGACGCCAAAATTTGACGAGGTAACAGAGCCTTATGAGAAACTCAGTTTAAGGGGGACCTTTTGCGCTAAACTGAGTAACCTTTAGATTTTTAGAGAAGTCGGCTTTTTCTATAATGGGGTTTGGAAAGGGAAAAGGAAGTAGATATAATAAAATAAAGTCTAACCTAAGGTGATGCACCAAGATTTAATGATGGACACGATAAATCATAGATTTAAGGGCCTGAAAAGTGTTGTAGTGTTCCCGAACATTAGAGACTTAATATTATAGCATAGACAATTCATTCATTGACATAAAATAACATTGCATACATTTCTACTGCCAAGAAGAGTCCTTAGACATGATCTAGGTAAGCAAACTTGCATCCAACATATATAGAAGTTCTCAAATGAAGTGTTAAGACAATAAAAAACATAGTTCATAGTTTGATCAAATAGCATGAAAAATAGAAAGGCTGAACAATTGGCACAGTCTGAGAGTTTTTGCAATCAAATAAAATAGTAATAAAGGTCTGGCATCTTTTACTAAAACTGGCATTTTCCTTCCAAATTCCGGACCCTTTTCTCATCATAGAGAAAAGTATATATAGCAGGAAAACCTCCCACCACCCCAGAGAGCAGTAACATAAAAGATTTTGTGATCCCCAGTAATGATGCCTGAATCAGAATATTTCAAAGGCCGTTACAACAGGATCAATCCGGAACAAAGCATCCAGTTATTCCAGGCACAATTTCATCATCTGTAATGATAGCGGTGGTCCCAGCTAGGCACGATTAGGCAAGTTTCACCCCTGGTGTGAATGATTATGACACGCAGTGACTAATAGTATTATTCGGTTCATCTAGCCCATCGCCCACATATGAGATCCTTTGTCTAGGCACGTGGCAACCCTTCACTGCTCGTATGAACCTCTCTCCCCTTGCCACTGAGGACTTGCGTTAATGCTACACGTGTCAAATAGGCGAAGCCCTCATTAATAATAAAGGGAACAAATACCAACTGGGCGCAAAACAATGAAATATTTATGAACGGTAGACATGTAGCCAGTGTACACCGCAGTTAGCAACCGTGGGGCCCGCCAAAACCTTTTAGGAATGAGGGCTTCGTGGTAGCATTTTGCAACCCAATGAGGCAACAAGGAAACATGATTAAAATTATCCCGCAACTGCAACACGTGGAAGCACAACAGAGTTTCCTGGGATGCAAAAGGAAAGTCGGGACTCAGAGTTGCGAGGAATAGACACATGGAGCGGCAAAGAAAAACTTAGATAAAAGGGCGACTAGACCTTGCAATGCATGGGCCAGAGCATGGAAAAATAAACCCAAAGGGAGATGGTTAAATATTTGTTAATAGTATCCTAAGGTTACATTGGGATAATGATGATTAAGAGGATGAAGGGGATGATGAGAGGCGATGGTATCAAGTTCAAATGATGAGTTATTCTAAGGTTTTCCTAAGTTCAAAGGGGAAGATTTAAATGATGAGGAGGATGGGTGATTGATAATGGAAAGTTATGGGTATGTGATGCAAGGGAATCTAACAACAACATCAATTCATCTAGGGAACTTTTGTCCCAAACACAATTGGAGAAGATCAAATTGAACAAGCATCTTTGACTCACTAAACTTTTCATCAATTTCACTTATTAATTCAAAAACATCCTCAATTTTCTTTAGCCATTCACAAGGCCATCAATTAACCATTCCTCAAAATTAGTAAACCACATCATTATCAGATACAAATTCATCTATACCAACACAAAACCTGATTAAAGGCACTCAATCAATACTTCAACATTCTCTTATGGAATCCTCAATATAGCTCTCTTTCCAAGGCAACAAATTATTCTTTCTTACTTTCTGACTGTCACTACTTTACCAAGACATCTTAATCATCATGTTTTTGTCAGAAATAAACAAACATATTGCCCCATATCCTATTTTTCTAGAATTTCAATTTCATGCACCAAAAACCCGTGATTTCACATAATTCAAACAAAATAAGACAACAAGATTTCCATCTAACCATTTTTCAAGCATTGGGGAATCCTTTACAACATTACTAAGATAGATTCAGAAACAAACATTTAGTATTTTCACTGTTTTAGTAGAGTTCCATTTTCATTGTAGACAAACACCATTTTTACACATTTTAATCATATTGCTCAATCATAAAAAAAAAACAACTTATCCTTCCAAATGTTTACTAGGATATTTAGACGTCTTTACCAACTCCTTTTAGGCAGATTCAAAACAATATCCATGGTCTACATCTCAGATTACACTGAAAACTTAGTTTTCCCATATTCAAGCACCAAACCCTAGTAGCCATTGTAACATCATAAAATATAATGAAAGGTTAAAAGCACACAACACATGCAATCTAAGCTAAACAACAAAGAAAAAAGGAAAGATAAAACATAAATAAACTAAACAATCTCACCCAATATCTACGTAGTTCCATGTTTGACCTCGATTGCCCTTCTCCATTTTTCCGTTGTAGTATAATTGCCCTCAGATTTCTCTTGTGCAAGTATAGCCTATGATAGTGATTTATGAAATATCAAAGATTTAGATAATATATATGTTTCCAAAATTCATAAGATTTTAGGAGAAGTAAAATGATGAAAGACAGATCAATTTATAGAAAATTGATCATTCGAATGAAAGGCCAGGATTAAAAGATAAACGAATGGTTGAGATAAAAATATTTTGTAGACATGTAAAATGTACCGATTGACATTGTGCAGCTGATCTTGACCACTAACATCGTTTAATCCTAAATCATCCTTCAGTCTAACCATTTAATCAAATACCCTTATCTGATTAAATTCATCAATATTCCTCTCTTAATTGAATAAATTAGTTATACAATTAAGTCACCTCTTCTCGATAATTAAATTAACCATTTTGATCTAATTATCTGATTTAATTAAATAATTAATTTTATTTGATTAAATCTCTTATAGCCTATCTATTAAATTAAATAAATTAAAACCTTATTTAGTTTAATCTAACAATCATCCCTTTTAATTTAATAAATCATAAATCTTTATTTAATTAATCTCTTATCACATTCCTCTCATATTTGATTTAAATAAATCCACAAATTTAAGTCAAATAGGTCAAATCATTTAACCCCTTCATTAAATTAATTAACTTTGATTAATTTAATCTCCTCTCATGTCCCATCCTCTAGCTTTTATTAGTTGCACATGAAAATAGATTTAATTGATTTATTAAATCTCTATTTTCCTCAACAACGCATCTTTTGGGAATATTCTCCAAGTTTGAATTCAAAATCTAAGTTGAAATGTACATCCAACAAGGCATTTACTCTCTCTTACATGTCCTTTGCCTTGAGCCAAGTGGCATTCAATGCATTATTTCTTCCCTCTTGCATGTCATTTCAACAAATTCAAAATTCAGAAATAGGCATTTATTGGCACAATCCTCAAAACTTGCACATCCTCCATCCACTCATAGGTTGACAAGTGGTATCTTGCCATTGGTTGAATATTAATCCCACATTGCTCTATTTTGGACATTCATCCATCTTGGCATTCTATAAATAAGAGGTTTCATTCCTCATTTTATCATCCACAATTTGAGTAAACTTACTATGCTCAAATCATTAGCAAATTGCATCCATTATCATTGAATCTTAGCTAGGTTATGCAAATTTTTCCTTTGGAGCACTCACCATTCTTCATCAAAGTGGATCATTCATCAACATTCATCAAGCTTGCATCATAGGAGTTGGGAAAGGGCCAATTTTCACATCAAATTGACACCAATTCCCCCATGGGATCATGAGTTTCCTAGTTTAATTAGGATTCAATCTCTTTTATTGTTATCTCATTATATTCTTTATTGCTTTTCCTAATTTGAACTTCGTAAATTGATTTCATGGGGAATCCTTGTTCTTGCTTGCATTTCACCATCTAATGTGTTTGTTCTTATTGTTTTGCGGATATTAAGATTGGGGTTCGACATTTTGGCGCTAGAAGGAGGGCATCATCTCGCTTTTAATAATGTTTTTCTAAAAATTATGTATTCCTGTTTGTGCACAGGAAAATTCCAACACTGGAAGCTCAGCATCGCCATATAGCACTACTGGAAAGTCCAAACTGAGACGCTTTAGCCTTCCTGCCTAAAATTTTTGAATTTGAATTATAAACAGCGACGTTGGTGAAAAGGGTGACACATTTGAGCTCACTAGTTCGGTTATAGAGCACCGCTGACTGGTAAGTGGCGCTATACAACATCACTGGAGAAATCAAACTGTGACACAGTCATGGGTTGCGCCACTGGCAGGGAGTAAAAAATTGGAATTTCATTTTAGTACATGCCTTTTGTCAAATGATAAGTTTATCTTTTGTTTTTTGCTTTTTAACCTCTGTGTTTTGCAGAATCTGACTGATTTTCTTTCTTGTAGGTTGGATCAATTAAAAAATGAAAGAAAGAGAAACATGATGATGGTATCTCACAAAATCAAAGTGTTTTTAAACACTTTAGTGTTTGTTTAACACTCTTAGGAAACTATTATCTCTTCTTGATTAGGATAATAATTTCGTTTGGGCTATTAAAAAGAACCTTTTCAATTTTTTGCAAAGGCTTAAAATGAACATTAGGACTACAACTTACTAGAGTTTGGTTTTTTGGTTAACAATTGAACAAAACAACTCTCATTTGTCCTTTGGTGCTTTAAAAATAACTCACAATTGCTTTGTGGCTCTAAAATGAACAAGTGCAACTTTGTCTTCCTGATGGCTTACTTAAACTAACTTCATTCAAAAAGGATGTATGCGCTTCTCTCGCGCTTTATAGCGATCTTGAGAATCAAAATGACTTTTTTGTGATTTTAGGTTGAGATAAAGCAATCACCTCCACATTTCATTTTGGATTTAAAATTGAACAAAACATTGTGCGAGTGTGAGTAGAGCATTATTGCGTACATTCTCTCTCTTTGTGTTGCAAACAAAGATTGATTGAGTTACGAATATTGTCTTTATTTTATTTTGTGTATCTTAGAGGGCCTGCCTTGGGGAAAAAATACTCACCCAAGGGAACGGCTCAACCGGTAACACTCTAAAGCCAAGATTATTTCTAGTCGGGATATAAATGTGGGTATTGGAATAAACGCTAATATCACGTGGTTGGCTTCGATGAGATGGATCTGAAAAGGGACTCTCACCGTATGGGTCAATCTCCATGAACAAAAAGTCCTAATTAAAACCCATGTTTTAGAATTGCGAAAATCCTTGATCTATTTGTTGGTGCAAGAACGGTCGTTTTGAAGCAGCCCCACACTTTTACAGTCTTTTAGTAGAAATGGAAAGCATGCCATGGGAGTTTCATGGGTGTTGATGCCTGGCTGCCCCATATAAGTGAATGTTGTGGAGGGGAGCCAATGGGGTCAAGCATCTAACCATTCGCTAAAGATAAGCGTAGCTGGACTTGTCCAAGTGGGGACTCAACAAATACAGTCTTTGATATCCATGGGGTTGTACTTATTCTTGGTTACGAAATGTTTTTCTTGTTCGAAAATATCTTGGAAACAAACACTTAAACATCATCATCAAAATTTCAAACCCTTTAGGAGACAAATACAATTGACCCAATTCAGGTGTTATTGCTTGCCCTTGGGATTCCATCCTTAGAGATTTCTAAACACTTGGATTATCACCTCAATTTTTCTACTAAAGTTAAAAAATAGGTAACCCTTGCCTTGAATTCATCAAATTTCCACATAACATACTTTGTGGGATTTGAAGAAGTTAAGACATTGGACATCTAGTTTGGAAACCTAATCAAAGAAGTGTTTGTGGTAAAATAAAGTCACTAAGCAAATATAACAAAATGGACTCTCACATGTGTTGAAACCTCACGATTTCTAAGAAATTCAAATCCCAAAACGAAAGTCCTTGGTTCAAAATCCTAAAATGTATGCTCAAATTGAACCACTTCTTGGTTATAAAGGTCTATAGAAGCATTGCATTTTCTTCAATACCAAGGTCTAGGTAAACAAAGTGTCCTTTTTTTGTTCATCTTAGGATCAAAAGAAATCAAAAAAAAAATTCATCCACCCTTCGAACATCAAACCAAAAATCATCTCACCATCACCTTTTGAGAAATCTTGAAATTATCCTTCATGATAGGCTTTTTGGAAAAAATCAAAATCATCAAATCCTTGAGACAAAATCCTTGAAATCTTTATCCAATCATCTTTGGCTAGGTATGTGTAGATGCATCCTTTTGCATATGCTTAGTCAAAGTAATCAAACCATCTTGTTTAGCTAGGTATATGTAGATGCATCCTTCTTCATATACTTGGTTAAATTATCATCTTGTTTGAATAGGTGTGGGTAGTTGCATCCTTCTCTCTACACATATTCAAATTATCATCCTTTGAGCAAATCTACCCCTTAGATAATTATCCAACATCTTAGGGTCTATTGGTTCAAATCAAAGCAAACCAAAATCAATCAAGTCAAGGACAATCCCAAAATAAAATCAAAAATAAAAATCCAAAACATATCCAAAAGTCCTAAAAGTCTAGCATTCCCCTCAAGATTTATCAAAATATCAAACATCCACACCATCCATCTCTTGCATCATTGTCATATCACCCTTTTGATCCTCAAAATATCCTAAAATTATCTCTTTTGTGCTTAAAATAAGATCAATCCAAAGAATTAAGAGATTCATCTCCCATATTCTTAAAAATTGATCTTTGTTTTATGGTGCAAACTAGATCTCAATACAAGAAGAACATGGAAGCCAACAAAGAAACACCCACTTCAAGTGACCTAAGCCAAACAAACACCAAAATGAATCTAGTCGAATCAAGAAATCCTTTGACTATCTCATCATCACAAAGTCCACAAGAGGAAATTCAAGAAGAAGATCTTACCTTTGGGATGTCGCATGAAGAAATAACCGAAATGCTCCAAAATCTAGAAAACCATAAGATCATCAACATCATGATGAGGCTTAACCCTTCACTATACATGCTTGAACTAGCAAAAATAAGGGGCCAAATTACCTTATGATTTCGATGTGAGCTCTATAGTGGAACCATCTTTGGAGGTTATGCCTCTAATTTCATCCACACTCCCCATCTCATCTACACCCCCATCCCAAAACATCACTCAAAACATTCTGCAAATCACAACATATTTTGCTCCAACTCAACCTAATGTCAATAAGGGAAATGCATTTATTAATTATATTCAAACACACCCCCTTGTTCATAATCAAGACTTGGATGCAAACACCATCTTCGAACAAAACATACCCTAAAATCCATTACATAAGTATGTCCCTCTCACTTTCCATAATCCTAATGATCCATCATCATCATCCTTCCGCGCAACACCTCAAACTTCTCTTCTCACAAATTCGCAAGAATAAAGTGACATGTTCAAACTTGGGGGAATTTTTGACACCACATCATTTTCTCAAGAACTCACACCCCTCACATTTTCACCCCTTCCACCATTACCACCATTATCCACACCTCTACTTGGCTTGGGGCTTCCACCTTTACTAGATATCAATCAAACCAACATTCCAAACACCAATCAAAGCATCACGCCAAACTCTCAAAACTTGTCATCAATATCGCAACAACAAATGACAACTACACAAGAAATTGCGACATCATAAACCACCCCCCTAACATCTCAAAGCATGGTCTCTCAAGGACCAACCACATAAACAACACCATTCACCACTCAAACCACCACATCAACAACACCATTCACCACTCAAACCACCAACACGACAACACCATCCACCACTCAAATCACCAACACGACATCACCACTCACCACCACCACAAACGCCATTCTGAATCCACCATGAGCCCCACCACCACCAAACTTCAATTTATCAAGCCAATACAACATGGCATTGCAAGCCGCTCACCAAGTTCCTTATCAAAAGGCATTCCTGCAAGTGCAAAAGCAAAAATCCACACAAATAGCTGCCCTACAAGCCACACAAGCAGTGCAAAATTCTCAAGCCACCTAAATTGCACAGTAAGCACAACAGGCCATACAAGCCCAAGCCTTATTGCAACAACAACAACAACAAGCTGCTCAAACCGTGCAAGCTGCTCAAGCAACCCAAGCCCCATTACAAGCACAAAAGGATGCTCAAGCCCAAATTCTATTGCAACAACAAGCGGCACAAGCACAAGCCCAAGCACAAGCAGCACAAGCCCAAGCTCAAGCTCAGGCGCACACCCAATATCAAGCACAACAAGCACAAGCACAACTACAGGCATATCAAAAAGCAATAAAACAATATCAAGAGCAACAAGAAGCAGCCCAATTGGCAGCCCAACAACAAGCGTTGTTGGAATAACAATAAGCACAATAGCAAGCTCAACAACAGACAATCCTAGCACAACAACAACAAGCACAACAACAAGCAATCCTAGTAGAACAACAACAAGATCAACAACAAGTGTTGTTTATACAACAGCAAGTGCAAGCATACCTAGCTCGACAAAATGTGCAAATACCATCAAATAACACACCAACCAACCCACCCATCCAACCCACAATCAAAACACCCCAGAACACCTTCATCCCACCCCCTGATCCAGAAAATGACGTAACGACACAAATCAGGTTGCTCTCGCAACAAGTTTTTGATCTTCAATTAGGGAAAACCACAAAAACACCAAGCAACTTGTGTCCCTATCCATTTGATAGGGGCCTTGTGATGAAACCATTCCCCAATGGATTTGAGATCCCCAAGTTTGACAAATATCGTGGGACGGGAAACCCTGAAGATCACATCAAGGAATTCCAGGTTCATTGCATGGAAGTCACATACGACGATACTTATCTGATGAGGCTATTCCCTAGGACTTTGGCTGGCCATGCTATGGAATGGTTCTCTCACCTACCAACATGCATCAAAAAATTCTAAGAAATTATAGATGCATTCATTAAAAACTATGGATGCAATATTGCAATGGATGTCAGTCTAGAAGAACTCTCAACTCTGAAACAAGGTAAGAATGAATCATTCGCTTCATTCTTACAATGATGGTGATCCAAGGCCAATCGGAGCAAATGGACCATGCCTGAGGAACAACAAGTTTGCACCATTATATCCAACCTTGACAACCTCTTGGAATTTCATCTCAAGGTACAAGGGATCACCACATATGACCAGTTGATCTCCAAGGTGCTTAGCATTGAATGAGCCCTTATGACACAACCCGCAGGATCAAATTCATACCCTGAACAACAAAACAACCACCCACCCGCCAATTACAACGATAAACCTCACACGTGGGAAATGAACAAAAATGTTACTAATGATGGTGTTGTCGACGCCAAAGTGGTCATCAGTGCCCCGCGCCAAAATACACCCACACCACAAATCCAAATCCAACACCAAAACAATCATCAAGCAACACAACAACCAAATAACAATCAAGCAATCAATAATCTCAATGATCAAAGGGGACCAACCCAACGGAACAAGAATTACCCCAAGCGAAAGTACACCGCTCTGTGGGAACCACTTAAAGTCATCATGAAGAAGCTGATAAATGAAAAACTCATCAAAGCCCCCACCTATGAGAATTACCAAGAACCGGATGTGAAACCTCCTTTTGTATAATGAGAATCAACTTTGTGACTTTCATAAAATCAAAGGGCATACCACGAATAGTTGTATGAGGTTAAAAAACATAATTCAAGATCTCATTGATCAAAGAATTATAAACATGGAACAACCAATAGGAAACCAAAACCTTAAGATATACACGAATCTGATGCCTAACCATGGCAATAAAGGGAATAATAACACAGATAAGGGGAAAGAAACCTTCACGAATGTAAATCATGTATATGAAACTGTCATTGCTTCCCTAGAGGAACATTGCACTACCATCACCATTAAAGGAGCCCATGTCGATTGTGGAGTCACCACAAGAGGTGGAAAAGTTACCATCACAGGATCATCTTAACAAAATAGAGTCCCTGCACCTAGATCTATCCCCAATGGCTACAATGTCCTAGATCACACTACTGAATTTGACACCTTTTTCCAATGGTCATTCGTCGGTCGTTCGACAAATATTTTTCGGACAAGCGACGAAATGGCGAAAATATTTGCATTGTTGTTTTTTCGTCGAAAGGCCGATGACGAATTAAACGTCGAAATAATGGCGAAGAATTGTCGATTGTTGGCATCGTGAAATGGCTTGGACTTTCGTCAGAATATCGATGAACACTTCGTGTATCCACCGACGAATTACACCAGAAGTTCATTGCCAGTTCGATGAAATGGGCAAGGAGTAGCGTCGAAACAAAACCAAAAGTTTGTCGAATGTGCGACAAAATAGACAAGTAGTAGCATCAAAACAACACCAAGAGTTCGTCAAAATGGCGACGAAAAGAGCAAGGAGTAGCGTCGGAAGAACACCAAAAGTTCGTCGAAAGTGCGACAAAATGGGCAAGTAGTAGTGTGGAAACAACACCAAAAGTTCATCGAAATTGTGATGAAATGGGCAAGGAGTTACGCGAAACCTTGATCACATCTATAGCAACTTCGTTGAACCTTTTTGTTGATTCGTCGGTAGGTTTCGTCGAAATTGCGATGAAAAATCAATTTTGTTTTTTTTTAAATATTCGTGGAAATGTACCATTGCAGAGACTGACGAATGATCATACATACAGACTGCATATTGGTTTGATGCTTCAAATGATGCATTTCTTATATTGAAAAGTGCATTACCTTATTGAGCTTCTCTTTGTTTTGAGAATAGTTTAATATTCTCTACTTAACAGGGCCAACCATGTGATTGTGGAAGCTCATTTGGCCCCTCCCCCCCCTCACATCACTCTCAATTCCCCATACCCAATCATATAACATTAATCATTCATTCATCCATTAATAACATATAACATTCATTCATTCATCCATTAATAACATATAACATTCATTCATCCATTAATAACATATAACATTCATTCATTCATAACATAACATATAACATTCATTAATATATTCATTCATTCATTAACATATAATATTCTATTCTTTGGTTTTACATATTATCAAAAATATGGTTGTCATGATATGATTACAATCACTTTTTTTTTCTTTCTAATTTAAAGCTACATAAAGTTGAAGTGGAGTATCATTTTCTAAATCAATATATGTCCCCCCTTTAGTTGTTCTTCCCTCTACTCATGATCTTAATGTACGCCTAGTCGTCTGCTCATGATGTGGATGCCACTGTAAGGGGGGATCTGTTGCAATAAGAAAGAAATGTTAAACTAATATTTTTTATTATTATTGTTACAATTATTTCATTAATTAAAAGAACATTAGAGTGGTTCTCTTTACCTGATGGGTCCACATCAAGTTCCTGAACTTTTGTTATAGACTCATGCTCAACATGTTGAACACCCTCTAAATCCTGATTTGCAGTTGAAACATGAAAGGTTACATTAATTAATACACCAATTGAAATTAAATATGTTTAAGAGAACATGAAGGTGGTCCTCTTTACCTGATGGGGCCACATCATGTTCCTAATCTTCTCTAGCCTGATCATGCTCAACACGTTGATCACGCTCTAGATGCTCTAA
>VDFB02037457.1:0-11969 GCA_007258455.2 Sequoia sempervirens | reverse complement strand
AATTTCACACATGATGCTTTGATATAAAAAATATGAAATTTTTTCTTTTTAGTTTTTATGATATTTCCTCAATACAAAGATAGATCAACAAGCAAAAATGCAACCCATGTATTCAACAATTGGTGTTGGAAAGATACCCACAACTCTAATTGTAAACAAGGTTTGTTTTACATAATTATATTTCATGTTTTATACAATCAATTTTCCCCTCCCTCCATGGCTACATGCCCTCTATATATTTGTTGCTTTATATAAAAATCATGCACAGATTTATACATGTACTTTACTACAATAACTGTAGTCTATTGTTTAGATTAGATTTTCACATGGCCCTATACTTGCCTCTTATGAAAATCCCAATGAGAACTTGAAGCAAGTAGCTGATAGGAAAATGTGAACTATTGCATCAATTGCTTCTTTTCTATTCTTATGTTTGATGATATTTCATTTCCCTTATCTCCTTCAATCTCCCTATATTTTGTATTAATATGTTTCATGTTATTCTCTTTTTTTTATATCTTAAAGCCCATGTTAAACATATTAATACAAGATAAGCAATTTGTGTAAGAATTGAGCTATGAATTAAAAATTCAGCTTATACTCTTTTCTAGTCAACCTAAATGAATAAGAAAATTCTAAAAGAGCTATTTGCTTATCTTGTATTAATATATTTCATGTTATTCTCTTTCTATTATATCATAAAGCCCACGTTAAGCATATTAATACAAGATAAGCAATTTGCCTAATAATTGAGCTGTGAATTAAAAATTTAACTTATACTCTTTTCTAGTCAACCTAAATGAATAAAGATATTCTAAAAGAGCTATTAGAATAATACTTCATGGGTAGAAAACTACTTTTAATCTGCAATTTTTCCTATGTTAATGGCTATAACACGAAAAGTGTACAAAGATACCTGCAAACAATAAACGAACAACAGGGTACAAACTATTGCTATGCATATTTCTTGGCAACAACAACAACAATTAATTGTAATTTCTCAATGAAGGTTGAAGCCTTTTATTTACATGGAATGGTGACACATATGTAGACACATATATACACAACATGCATCTTTGATGCTATGCACATTTTGTACAATGAGTCCCTTTCAATCCCTCTAATTGATTTCACTTCAAATCCTTACAAAGAGGACACTATAGAATGTGAATGGCTACGCAATTTATTCTTCCCTTTTCCTATATAGATTTGCACAATCCTTGAGATACCATGGTTTTCATTTTCTTTGATGCCCACTTTCTTTGTAGTTTGCTAACAAATAGAGGAATTGTATAATAGCAGTTGCATTATCTACCATTGAGTATTATAGAAAAATGGGGACAAAACTATTAGTAAAAGCTACATACATATATATACAGGTGCAAGTAGACATGCATTGATCTTTTCAAAGACTTCAAAATATATTTTCCTTAACCATTCTATCCATTTGCTGTGATGATATGTGTTTTCCTTCATTGCACTTGTTTGTCTTATTCTAATACCACTTTTACAATTTCTTTATTACTCTATAGTATTTAGTACGACGCAATGCATGTGGAATTTTTAATGAGGTTTGTGGGGTTATACTCTTTTTTACATGGGTGTTTTGCATAGATGATTAATTTATTGTTAATTTCTTCTTGTTATATGTTTTTCAATAGGGCTTCCATTAACCCAACCATGAATAGGATTTACTGTCTAATAGCTCTTTTATAATTTGTGATTTTAGACAAATAGACAGGACTTGTCCAAGGATTTTACTGGCAACCTAGAGCTTACCTCTTAAATAAAGTATCTGCCTAAATCTTCTTCATTGGTTAATAGACACAGATAGCCAAAACCATAAAACAATGGCAAACAAATTACTAACCCTCAACATATTTTCTAGGGAAAGAAAGGACATTTAATTGCAATTCCTCCATCCATACAAAACGATAATCTCTTTCAAATCTACACAATGGGTATAATGGAAAAGATACAAATATTTGACAAGAACACATAGATAATAAATTAACCATCTATGCAAACTACTCATCTAGCATGACATACAATATATATATATATATATATATATATATATATATATATATATATATATATATATATATATATATATATATATATATATATATATAGAGTATATATATGTATGCTATATGGTGTTTTAGGATTACATGTATATCTACATGGATATATACGTGTATATGTATACTGGGTACTTTGCATTGATGATTAATTTATTGTTCATGCCTTTCAGTCTCTTCTTATTGTTCCTTTTGATAACAGGTTGCAGGGTTTTAACTCATGTTCTACAAAATCTATGACAAAGTATATTGATTAAATTGCATTGTTGAAAGACTCATTGAATCTATTGAACTTTATATCTTTAGCTGATACACTATTTGTTTGAAGTTTCTATTTCCTAAGAACAAACCTCTAACAATGTGTCCGGAATTGCAGTATTTTCCGGCACCGAAGTGTAATTCTCACCGCACTTTCTCAACGCCTAATCTACTGGCGTGGAAATCCTAAATGTTGCCGTACATTTTCATGACCGCTAATGAGGTTGCTATTATTATCTCTCTTTCTAGCATATATAACGCTACTGATTGAATCGCTTCCTTTGTAACCATCCCGCAACAGTTCAAGTAATCAGGCGGCGCTGGCGTTTACTCCACCCAAGCCCCACAAGAGGTTATTGTTGTACTATGGTGGTGGAAAAGCGTCGCCATCGGCGAAATGCAACACTGATTGCGGAAAGTATATCTTTGATTGGTTAAGATTACATGCATGGCCTCCATGGCGAAATGGGTTTGCTATATATATGTGTGTGTGTGTGTGTGTGTGTTCACATATTGCCATCCAATATATGTATACATGTATATATATGATGTAAATGAAATATTGAATGTTGGCATATGGGAGAGTATACTTTAATGAAGTTGTATTCTCAAAAGAGTCATTGTGGTGTTGCTTTGATAATACGCTATTGTTAAATTTGTTGTATTTGACTCCATCATTTTGCAGGTTGGAGGCTATTCAAACTATTGGGTTGCGTAATCAATAAGCCATTTTGCTTGGGTATTTTTCATAAATAATTAATTTATTGTTTATATCTTTCGTTCTCTGCTTAGTGTTCGCTTTGATAGTAGGTTTCAAGGTTTGAACACTGATGTGTTGTGTAAGTTCCAAATTGTTCAATGCTTTAACAACTCAATCCAATCCTCCTTCTAGTTCTCAAGCATAACCAATAGTACATGTAAGTGCAAAACTTCTCCATAATCAATAAATATATCCTGTGACCACCTTGCAAATATTATTTGTCTTTTTTCTTTCTAATTGTGTTTATTGATTTTTGCTATAGATTTACTAATCTTTGATCCTCCCTCACTCATCTTATTTCCCGTCCATTGACATACCTCTCTCTTCTATTTGTAGGTGTTAGGCTAAAGCACATATGACAATTCCAAAAGATGGAACTCCACAAAATTTCCAGTGGACATTTCATATTGCTTTTTCTTGGGGGTTTGGCTAGGGTCCCCAAGGCTCCATGATGCAAATATGGAAGGGTGGATAACAAGCATTGGTTTTTTGTTTTTCCTTTTCATTCCATATATCTTTTCTCACATAGATACATGTATAAAAAACAAGGTTTGTAACAACATGTTTCTTATACATACTACTAAGTGGTCTCATCTTTAGCTTATGTGCTATTTGTTTGAAGTTTATATTTGTTGGGAATTCAACATTCAATCGTGCAGTATGTGCAACATACATATAGTGCCAAAATGGTTCTTTTTAGAATGTAATTGAATCAATATATTGTCTTGGATATTTTGTACTGAACTTTCCCCTCCTACAACATTATCTATTTTGACTCTCCAATTGCACTATGCAATCATTCATTTAAAAGTGGATTTTTCTATTCTCAACTGCATTGTAATCCATAATACTTGTGTTCTATGAAAATGTTTACTGTGGATTCTGACTCATCTGTGATTTAGCTATAATTTTTAACTATTCTTTTAGGAGTTGTTTTACAATTTCCCTATTTTGCTTATAAAAGTTAGTGGAAAATAATCGAGGTTGAATCTTCAATTGGAAAACCAATTCTTAGATACAAATTGGTGTCACACTTGGTCTAGATATCAATAGAATTACAAGTCGAGATGCCTATAGCTAATTTCCACCCCTCGTCAAAAAACACATGCATACTAAAACTTTAATTTCCAAAACTATAGAAATATACTAATTATAAAAAGTACTCAATATTGAACGTCTTCCTTTCATGGAAAAAATGTCTACTTTTTTTGTCCAATTTTAAAAAATACAAACATTCATGATGACCATTTTAAAAAACTTCCATTAACTTCAAAATTAAATGATTAATTGATTCAATAGGCTACACAAAAAGTGACAATATGCATGTGCATCTGTTGCCATTAAATATAAAATTCAAATATTCTTGCTAGAAGAAACAATTATTTTTAATTTAATTTTTAAGTTCCCACTTTTAAACAAATCTAAAAATTATTAATTTCCAAATTTTCTAATAGTATTAAATAAAATTTATACAAAATGTTCTTCATGATTACTTCATTCATACAATCTAACTCATTTGTTTCATTCATGGACATCTTTCCATGCAAATAAAAAGCTTCAACCCTCCTCACCACAAACATTCCCCGCTATGATAGGCCCCTATCTACTAATTGTAGTATGCCTGTGCATACGACTGCTAGTTAATTATGTATTAAATTTTGGGCTAAATAATTGATTGAAAAGCAATTTCAAAATTCCTAGAATTTAATACCAATCTTTGGTACTTTCTCAAGTGAACTGCACTTTTGGTTTTTAAACTGTCTTTGCTACTTTCTTTCTCTTTTCATCCATGCTACCTGGGCAATGACATTTAAGTTATTTGCGTTGAAGATGAAGCAACTCACATAACATCCGAGCTACTCAGGGCACTTGCATTGACAATTGAATTTGAGTATGTTACGAGGTAAGAAGCATTTCACTAAACAAAAGGGTTTGGGGTTTTAACATTTCTCAATTTTGAATGTGCATGGAGAGGTTTTATAACAATCATAAATTGATTTTCAGTAGGTTACCAGCATGAAGCATTTGATGAGGTATTCCAAATTCTACATGATCAGATAATTTGGAATTGAAGCCATACAATTTTATGTTTTAGTAAGTCACTGCATGAATTTCAATTATTTGAACAGTAATGCCATTATTTGATGGTTGAATGGTGTGTTTTTCCCCTAAAATCTAAAGTTATTGGAAAACTCACTTAGGGTTGGCATTAAAATTTCATATTTTCTTCCTTTGTTTATTTGGGTTGTCTTGTTTTTTATCTTGGAAATGGGAAGCAATGATGGAAGAGGGCTAGGGTCATTGCAAAATAAGGTGGAGGATCAATGGCATAGAAGTGTGGAACATGCTTAGACTTACCCATATCATGTATGGGCTTCTTGTGCCGCGGTGTGGGGTGGAATCTCTATTTACACCATTATTAAGTGGAGGAAACTCCCACAGGTGGAGGACAGGGTCTACATGATTCAACACAAGCTCAAGATGCTTGCTGAGGTAGAAGAAGCTGGAACAAGTTAAAAAAGGTGCCCTAAATAATCACATCAAATCTATAGCTTCCAATAAAGGCCACAGTGGAAAGTGATTTCTTTTGTCTACTTTTTTCTCTAGAAGGTGAGAATCCACTATAAAGTGGGTCACATGATTATGTTTGAAGAGTATTATTAAGATGAGTGATGGCAACAAATTGATGATGTTGTGGCACTTTTTGAGGGTTTCATAGTCTTTTTAATATGTAATCATGATAACAAAGTCACAGGAAACTGTGGAATGTTTTAACTGTTGCATTCTTATTTTGCATATGGAGGTTGGTTATTAGAACTTTTCTATACATTTTTTCAGGCTCATATTCTTGTATGCAATACATTTTTTATTTGTTTCACCATTGCTAGCTATATGCATGAATAGAAAAATGGTGAGGAAATGATTCAACTTTAATTTTATAGTACAACATATTTTAAATTCTTTTCATGTTTGAATCAAATAAATTTTCCAATTTTATGATGACATGTTAGTAACTTTTATTAAAGATGTAGCAGCTCATACACCATCCAAGCCACCCAGGGCACGACCTCGGCTATGTTCAATATCCACATCCATATGTATGCCACGATTGTAGAGAATATGTTCTAGGGAATGGGTATAGATGCGTTGTGTGTGATTTTGATCTGCATATATCCTATGCCATAGTTAATATGACTAAAGAAAGGGTATCCATTCAAGCTTTTTCATTATACAACTTAATGACTAATACCTGTGAGCACTAACCTACAAATATTGCTCAAACAAAGACAAATATTAGCATTTGGTCAGTTTAAACAAGGGAAATACAATGCTCCCTATAAAATTCATTTGAACACAAGAATAAAAAAACAAAGCATGAAAGAAAACTAAATCAATGAAACAATATTCAAATGACCAAATCAACATCTTATAGGGGGATTGGTGCTATTTTGATGTAGAAAATAGCCCTTTCCCAACCCCTTCAGATAAGCTAAATGATGTGAAAATGATGTGAAAATGCTATGAGAATGGAGTGGAGTGGGAAAAATCAATTTTCAGTTTAAGAGAGTAACTTTGCAAGAGATTGTGGAGGCTTTGTTGAAGGATGATGTCTCTATTTAAAGATTCTCAAGTTGAAAGAATGCTTATGAGAGAGCAATGTGGGATCAAGAACAAGCCAATGAAAAGAGGCCACTTGTCAACTTGTGATAGGCTTGCGGATGAGCACATTTTGGTGAATGTGCCAAAGATTTTAAAATTGTTGAGTGGGGGACATGTAAGAATTTAAAATTGTTGAGTGGGGGACATGTAAAGAATCTTTAAAAACTAAAAAACGTCGGAGTGGAGAACATGTGCAAGAATCCTTAAAATCTCCTAGAGCGGGGACACGTATGAATCCTGTGTAACCCTCGAGAGGGGATATGTAAGAATTTAAAATCTATGAGGACATGCAAGAATCTTGAATTTGGTGGGGACATATGGAACTTAAAAATCAAAGTTGAGTAAAAGCCTATCCTCAAAAGCACACATATGCTGGAAAGAATATGATTTTAATAAATCAATGTGTTGATTTATTCGTGCGCGGGTGCTAGGGCTTAATCAAGACAGATTAGCTTAATGATGATTAGGATGTTGACTAATCTCTGACTTGATTTAGGATTTAAATCAAATCAAAGGGAGATGAAAGGTGATAAAGATTTAGTTAAATAGATATTTAATTTATTTAGCTAAGGGGAATAATGATAGGATCAAATTAAATAAATTTAATTTATTTAATTTTAGATGGATGATCTTTAGAGATTAAATCAATTAAACTTGGTTTATTTAATTGATGGGCGAATATGCTTAGTTAGATATGCATGATGTCAATTTTGTGTGTCTACATTTTTCCCCTCTTTGAAGTAATGTACTTTTTGGGTTGGTTCAAAGAATAAACTTGCTGTGATCAAAATTGAAAAATTTTCTGATTTTTTTGGATGCCCCAACGAAAAGTACACTGGTACATTGCCCCCTCAAGAGATCGATCGAAAAGATTCAATTTGAGGGTCGATCTCATGATAAAGAGGTTTAAAATGGATGGTATGGATGACGATACAATGTATGTGAGATGGATGATGCGATAATGCCTATATGATTTGGAATGAATGTTTTATGTAGATTCTTTGACTAACAGATCTACATTATGATGATGATGCAAATGCAATGCATGTGAATGAATGAATGATATGTGGTATGTTGATGGTTTTGTGGATGCAGGATGGATGCATGATGGATGCATTGATGATGTTATGTTAGCACATAAAAGAAGAGATTAGATGATGGCAAGAGGATCCAACAAGTCCATGATTTGACGAGACTTTATTAGAGATGATGTTGATGATGATAGATGATGATGATAGATTTGCTTATCAGGGATTGGGATTTTAAAAGGGCTACTTACCTTATGTTTGATAACACACATAGATGTGATACATTGAGGTATAAAAAACTAGGATGGTGTTGTACCTAGTGCGATGGACTTTGACTCGACAAACAAATAGGAGTACTCTTGTTCACACTTGACACACAGAAACGTTGCTAGGACATACCTAACAAAGCAAGTATTTGCCAAGTTATTTTACAAGAACGTCCAACAAGCACAACAGATAAAAGATAATGATCATTGCCCCATTCCTATCTCTCTAAATCCTTCATTTGAATATCATCGAGAGGTCCTTGGAATGAGCGCAATAAGATAAATCAAAAGAAAAGATCAAGTACACAAACAAGCCAATGTTCTTCATATCTCTAGCCGAAGGGATTTGTTTTGATAGGATAAGAATCCAAAGTGATATCTAAAATGATGCCCATTGTCGGAACGATATATCCTAGGACATGCATTGTATAGGATGATGATGGTTTCATAAGCTGATTGATAGGCTATTGATATAAAGTTGATTGACATGTTTGTGATTGATCAAGAGTTTGATTTTTCATTTAAAGGTTTGTTGCTTCGATTTTGATCTTACATTTGAAGCTTGCTTTTGATGATTGTTGTACTTTTTTCTATTTGTACTACCAAAGGATGAAGGTGATGATCAGTTTATTATGGATGATTGATTATAGTGAGTGAAAGCGAAATGGGATGGATGGATTTTTCCAAATATTTGGATGTTTTTGAAATGTTTTGAGGTTGTTTTTGGTATTTTTCGAGCTTTTCAAATGTTTTGGGGTTTTCTAAGATTTTATGAATGTTTTTAGATTTTGACATGTTTTTTGAATGTTTTTTTGGATTTTTGTGTTTTTTGAATGTTTTTGGATTTTGATGTGTTTCGAATGTTTTTGGATTTTCTAATTTTTTGATGTTTTTGAATTTTCACATGATTTTGATGATTTGGATATGGATATGTGTGATGATATCAGTGCTTTGTTTAGGATTTTGTTGAAGACCAAGCTAAGGTTGAATGATCGAATCAATGGATTGATGATGATGATAACATTGTTGAGGATACACAACAATGCAAGGATTTGATTGATCAGGATTGATAACGATAACATTGTTGAGGATACACAACAATGCAAGGATAGTGTTAAGAAACACAAGGATTGAGATGTTGATTGGATTGACAATGATAACATTGTTTGAGGATACACAACAATGCAAGGATAGTGTTAATCAACACAAGGATATCCTGAGATGATGATTTTTTGATTGGATTTGATTGATCATGATTGATGAAGCTTGATTTGGAACAAAAGTTCAAATGATTTGATGTGATGTTTGAAGGGTGTGTTAGATGTGACTAATATTAATTGTTTGGATCAATGTTTGATAAATGATGAAGCTTGATAAGGAATGTTTATTTATCAAAATATGCCATGGGCTAGTGATTTGGAATTTTTCTCACAAATGGTTTGACCAATTTGGTTTCACGTTTGCCAATGTTTGGATCACCACATAAGTTGGAGGATATAGATCAAGTTTTATTCTTGAAGCAAGATGTAGATATCTGCCCCTAGTGTCTAGCAATGTATGTAATACCATAGGTGGATGCTCAAATAAGTGTATGGATGGATGGATATGGATTATCTTGGGATAAGATAATGTTTTTGGATCAAGAAAGCTTATTTGGATAGTGCTTCATAGCTTAGATACTTCTATATAGGATAAGATGAAATGAAAACGACCCATGTCAAGATGTTTACCCTAAGCAAGCATAAAGTGTGCCCCAAACTTTCATCAAGATCAAGATAACTTGGATGATGGATGCAGACGGATAAAGATGGATTGGATAAATGGTTCATGGATGAAATGGATTTATTATGGCTGAGACAGATGGAATATTCGATTTATTATGGATGGGATAAGATGCTTTCACTTGAAGTGGCACACGTAGATGTTTGATTCTACACATGATGCCTATTTTCTAGGTTTTCATCATGGTCTTGCCTAAAGCGCTGCACATGCGGTTTTCACTAGAGGATGAATTTTCTCTTTACTGTTTTCAATCACTTTTATGATTTTTTTTTTTGATTTTCATATTTTTTTTATTTTTTTGGTTTTTCTGTGAAAGATTTAAATCTCATGCTGAACTACAAGGTGTTGTTGATGTAGATGCTTCTATCATAATGTGCCATTGGTATCTTGCCTGAAGAAGTTGCTTTGCTAAGATACGTGCACTTGAATGCAGCTTTTGTGATTCTTGATTTGCTTTGTCTACACTGGAGTTAACTTTGTCTTTGTGCGCACATCACGATAGAGTGCCTTCAAAATCCTTATGATGAAGGGTTGTTTCCAATACATGGTCAATTTGAGAATTAGATATCATGTGTGGAGGCATGGATGGAGTGTGTTTAGGGATAAAAGATGGATTGGTTGATAGTTTGGAACCTTTGACTCTCCAAACTTGGGAAGACATGTTTCCATGGTGGATACAAAAGTGTGTGGAATTAGGACCAACTGGCTTTGATATATACTTCTATCAACATTGAAAAGCCTTCTTTTCTTCTTTTGCGTAAATAATCTTTGATGGATACTTTTCCCTTTTTTATTTTGTCCCATAGTTTCTTTGACTGATGGAGTTTGATAGGGATGATCTTTCTTTGTATTTTTTGGTATCCATTTGTATTTCATTTTTCCATTATGCTTTCTTTAAATTTTTCTTTTGATAATGTTCTTTTGTACTTTTGATTTACTTTCTTTCTTTTGACGCTGGTCCCAATTCATGGATGATGGGTTGATGGGCTTTGATGCAACACCGCGCATATCACCAGCCAGTATTGGCATCAATTTCTATCATAAGGATTCTTCATGCTCCCTATGTTGACGCTTCTTTGAGAAAACTTGCCCTAGTATGGTGGAGGAAAGTAGTACCCCATCATGCTTCTATCCCTTCATTCAAGAGAGAGCTTTGCCATGAATGAATTCCCTCTAATAACTGACCATTGCAAATGATGGTATTTCAATTGTATGCCTCGCTATCTCCTCGATTATACGTTCGGACTTGCTTCCCTTGGAGAGGATAATGTTGGATATCTTTATTCATGTGATGTCCTCAGCTTGAAGTCTGTTAGATACATTCCATCCCTCGATGTTGGACAACTTCTAGTCTGATTGTAGGAATCAGTAACTTGCTCTTTTTGTGTAATAATGTTAGGATTAAAGGAATCTTGTTCTGAATGAAGATCATCTACATGCCCATCCACATAAAGCATCTCATGGGTAGATGAAGGACTATGTGCTACATGGACATGATCATCTTGCATAGATAGGAGAGTGTCCATTAGATCATTGTAGTATCTTGGAGATATGAATTTTTGATCTTGAATGATTTCAGAGTTGCTTTTCCCATGCTTTGGATCAAGTTCTTGACATGGGTCAATTTCAAAGGATGGATTTCTTATAAAGGGTTCTTGGATGTCGTCATTAGACATGGGGAATGGCTCAATATCCTCTTGATCTTTGAATGAATTTGGATCAATTGTCAAGATGAGAATTTCTTCAGTATCTGTAACCATGAGGTCAAAGGGGGTCACCATGTCTTGGAAAGGACCATTGCTAGACCTTAGTGAAAGATTTTGATCATGCTTTGGAATAAATTCTTGAGATATGTTCTCTAACTCATAAGGTGATGTAGAGACATTTTCGACATGATCATAGGTGAATGGATCATGCATTATGTCAATAGGATCAAATAATCCTAACACTCCTTGAAATAGATCACTAAAAAGCGGCTCTTGATGTATGGTGAGTTGATCATTGGGTGGGGTGGAAACATCTTCAAGGTGCTCATCGATGGAGAGATCTTCATCATTGTTTTCAACAATTTCAATGTTTTCAATGATAGGATCAAATGATGTTGACATTTATTGAATTGGATCATTGTTGG
>VDFB02037456.1:0-110394 GCA_007258455.2 Sequoia sempervirens | reverse complement strand
CAAAATTCAAATATGCTTGTACAATGGAGAGACATGAGTTTGAATTAATCATATCAATTCAAATGCTAGTATTGTCATAAAACATCAAATCCCCATGAATTCAAAACCTACTACAGAATGACTCAAAACCTAAATTGCATTTTCCCTAAACCCATCAGACTTTACAATTTTCTCTACAACTTCATCTAGACTCGAGACCAAAAATATCTAACTTGCTAACCCATACTTCTAGCCTTGAAATCCTTCTTATAGAAAAATAAGGACTAAACAAGCATTGGGATAGAAAGCACACGTGTCACCAGCCAATTGGGCCGCCTTGTGATATTCCAAAAATTTGTTACAACAGCAATCTCCCCAGAGAATCTTCTTGTTCATCATGCCCACTGAGAATGATTGATGCAACAACAAAAAACTTCAAGAATTCCGCACCTAGACTGTCACCAAAAAACAAAATTGGAATCTATTGTAATTGCAATAGCTGATTTGTCAACCATTAGAGCCTACTCCTTTTCACTCTTCGTCAGTTAAATATACATTTACCCATTTTTGGTACTCTTCATCAGTTGGCCAATCAAAATTGATCACCTCATTCACCTTGACACTATAAGGTTTGTACTTAACTATCACCTAATTCGCTTCTCTTTCAAAAGACTCCAAGAATGAGCTGGTGCTAATGATTTTGTCCATATAGCTCACCAACAAATCATAATCTGAGTTACCCTATTTTTGAGGGTTTTGTAGTCCAAACATGATATAAAGGGGCTCTTACAGTTTTTGTGATTACTCTAGCTTGTGTAAGAGGCCCCGTGGATACTGTTGTAATTGTAGGATGCATGAATAGGGCATATGATGATAAATAAAGAAGGTATAGCTGTTGTCCTCAATAGTTTGTGAAGAAAAGCATGTGAAATAAGAGGTTCAAGCCTGGTTTTAAACCAAAACATGTATTATGAAGATTTGATTTTTATGAATTTTTTATCACACACACACACACACATATATATATATATATAATGTATGTAATATATGTATATAACTATTTTTAAATGTAAATGTAAATGCAATTACTAGATGCTCTCCTAGAACAATAAATGCAACATATCATTGAGAAATCTATATCTATGTATATAAATGTGTATTCCTAAATGCATGTAAATGCAAAAGTATGGTTTTATGTGAGTGTTATAGATACAGCATATCCATAAATTGAAAATTTAATTGAAATTCTAAATTCTTCCAACACACATACTTATAGAGTGATCAAACTATTAAAACTACATGAAATAAATGAAAATGGTAAATGCATATGCATGTGTGACTTCCTTCCAAATCATAGTGTAAAATAAATAGAATAATAATGAAAATTATAAAAGAATACAAGGAAAGGTCTCCTCCCTTCTTGGTAGTGATAATCTCCTCCACACACAACCCTTAAAAATTATGAATAGAGGAATATAATCTTTGAAGAACTCAAAGTTGATTCTCTCCTACCTTATGCAATTAGTCATTTTATCCTTACAAACATTTATAGTAATTACTAGAGGCACATAGACCAATTCTTCATAATAGAAGAATTTGATCATACTTTTCCAATGATGGCATTATGAGAAAACCTTAGGTTAAATGAATAATTACTAGCTAAGTTCTTTAAATCATGTCCAACCGTATAAGAGAAGAGTGCTGCTATGTGTACCTAGATACCATGGAGAAAGGCTATTCTTTGGGCTCTTTCATCAATCATCCTACCTTAAAACATACCAAAAATCTCCTAGCAATTAGACATAGGAAGATTTAATATGACTTAAAAAAAAATTATTGCCAAAGCGTAAACTTATGATGACTTAAACAGGCCTAGTACACACTCCCTCCCCGTTAACCACTTAGACATATGGAAATTAAATGTAAATTTTCTGCTATTTTTAGTCATGTAGGTGTCCAATAAACCACTTGGTGGTGTTTCCCTTCAAGTTTATTTATTTGAATGAACAGAAAAATTACTTTGATTACAATTAGAGAATACATTTGGGGCCTTGGTCGTGTAACTGGTGGACCATAGTCACATTTAACACTTTTTACAAAGTTTGGGAGTTAAAACGTTAAGTAGATTTGATTTGTGGACACATTTGGATGGTAGTAACAATAGCTTACAATCTATGAAGACTTGATTACCTTATAACCTATGAAATTCTAGCGATGAAATGATAAATTAATCATAATGTCACCTTGGCATCACATCACCATGAAAGAACTTCATCCAACATCCTTATGAGTGCAGGTACCACCAAATAGGTATTTTTCATATTTGTCTTCCTCAAGCAAGGGAAATTTAGGAAGAGAAGAGGAAAGTGAGACATGTAGTATGTCTAAAAGAGGGAGATCAACTAGAGGTCAAAATATTAGAAGAAAATTCCATAAACGCATGGAATTTTTTCTTGCTGAAGGGGGTTCATGTTCTTATGATGATGAGAGCATAGGCAACGTCGAGGTGCCCTTGAGGTACAAAAATCTATGAAATCAATGGGTACCCAATGAACTTCCTCCAATAAACACTAATTTTTGTGTCAACAAGAGGATATATCGCATATCACCATCATCATTACATGGTTTGGGCCTATTTTGCATGGACGACATAAAGGTCTGTTATGACAAAGTTACTAAATTGATGGAGTATGTCAGACCCTGTTATAGTTACAAAGATTGGATGCAACTGGTTTGATATGCATGAAGTATGCGTAGGTATGCACTGTCAGCAAATTATATACAACTAAAAGATAAGGATCAAAATAAAGGAGTGGCTATGTACATTGACGAAAGGCCAAAAGTATCAGGGAATATTGTAGGGTTTATAAATAGTACACAACCTAGGTCAACAAATAATCAACCCAATTGCATATTCGAGGCACGCGAGGGAAACCGTGTATTTGTATGTGCAATAAAATCAATAACTACAGGGGAAGAGTTTCTAATTGATTACAATTTGAATTGCTTAGTTACAAACACAGTTCCTATGGGGGTGGTACATACTATGTATCATTTTACCGAACCTCCAATTAATGACTCCAATATACCATTTTATTCTTTCTTTTTTTGTAAGTCTTTGTTTCATTTCGGTAATGTTTTCTTATATTTAATTTTTGTCACAATAGGACATTGATCGTACGGAGAAGGCTCTGTCCCATAGCACAAATCATGATGTATCTTCAGGCGCTTCTACCCAACAAGTTTACCTCATTGTAATTGTACAAATTAGATACGAGCAAAAAAAATTATTATTATGTTTTTTTCATAAGTTTATTGATCTGGGGGACAATTTTTTAGTGAAAATTGAAGTGTTCCCAATGCTCTAGATTTCAGCACCATCATAAAGAGAACGATGTCCTGATTCCAATGCAACTTGAATGGGGCGAAAATGACTCCGTTTGTGCAAGTTACAGCCGGTCAAACTTCCTTTCAAACTGGCTTCAGGGGCGTCCAAAAGGTGAAAAAAATGATCATCTTAGAAATTGACAGAACTAGCATCATCGCGAAGAGCTCATTGAGATGATTCTGATGGCGTTCGTTTCATCGAAATCCGACATCATATGCTCGAGTTACAAGCAGTCAAACTTCAGTCAACTTGAAGGTACAACTGATGACGTCATCATGCTGACGTTTCCGTCTGTACCGTACGGAATCGACATGGGTGAATTTTGGTGAGACACGTGGTAGATGAGTCAGATTGTACAGACCAATGGGAGTGCAACATGTGGCATCTATACGACACGTCATTGGACAGGTGGCAGTCCAGTCAGCACATGTCATCGGCTTTCTCAGTGTACGGGCTTGCCTTGTCAGCGGACACATTTGCAGATTCCAGCGAATGATATCATGACACGTGTTGTTAGGGTTTGGGTGAGTTTTTTTAGCAAAATTATAGTGGGGCTCGACCCCGTGATCTCCGCCCAAACGATCGGGCCGTTTGCTGTTGCACCGGCTGAGCTCGGCTTAACATGATCACAGCAAAGTTTATTTTTGTTGTTTAAAACTTGTGGAGTCGGGTATAAGGCATGGCCGGAACTGCCGACCACCCCTTTGCCAAAATTAGTACTCACCGGTGGACCACGCGACTCTTTCTAAGTTTATATAGGCAACTGTTAGTTTTGTTGTATAATTACTGGCCAGGCCTTTAACAAAAGGGCATATTAAGCCAAACAAACAAGATTCACACTAACCACCTAAACCAAAAGATTGTAGAGGAAAAATTAGTCATAATACGAGTTGGTAGAGGGGGTTATGCATTTAATTTGATGGTTAAGCCTTTTTAGGAAAATTTTATGTATAAAAGAAGGGGTTTAGGTGAGAGTTGGGATGTTGAAGTCAGTTGATGCAGAAAGAGACTATGCTCAGGAGAAGATTGTAATTGTTCCTGTACGTCAAAGGTATGCTGCAATATTGGTGTGCTTGAAGGGAATGATGTTGTCACGATTGTAATTATGATTTCTTGGAGCTAATCGGATCGGTCCTCCATTGGGAAGGGACCTGGAGACGTAGTCCTTACGGATGAACTCCGTTATCAATTGTGGTTTCATCTCTCTATTTCTTCTCTCTCTCTTTTAGCTTTCAACGTTATTATGTTAAGTTTATTTTAAAAGTTTCATTACGATATTTCGTTTATGAAGTTTTGAATTCTTTAAAGTATTCAAGTCATCGTTACGCATTCTAAAAGCAATTGTCCTAGATCATAAATAGATCAAGTTGGTATCAGAGCTTTGTGTGTGGCTAGTATTGTGGCAATTGAATGCTAACGAGATCCAGGTTTCAACGAGGCGAAGGAGAACTTGAAGAGTATAATCTAGAGATCGGAAGATGAAGAGCTAATCAACCGTCACAAATGGAAGTGAAAGAAGGTGGAAAAAGTTCAGAGCTTAGTGACAAGGATTTCCAGAAGCTATTTCTGGATATGAAGGCAATGGTGGATGAACTCTATGCAGAAAAGAAGAAGCGTGAAAAGGGAGGTTCTTCAAAGCACGAGAAGCGGGAAGATCAAAAAGACACAGAGGAGAAAGCTCTAGAAACTCCTTCTCCTCAATCTTCTCCCTCTTCTTCTCCTCCCCCTTCTTCTCCTTCTCCTTCTCCCTCTTCTAATGTAAATCCATTTAAGAGCAAATCTAAGCCTGTTATTAAGCTAGATGTAAAATTTGAGTTACCTAAATACTGTGGGGAGTTAAATGCTGAGAAGTTAGTTGATTGGGTCCAGCAAGTAGAAGTGTACTGTAGGATACAAGGCCTAGTAGAAGATGCTTCTAGGATCTAATTAGCCACTCTCTGATTGGGAGGTATAGCTCTCACCTGGTGGGAGAGTAAGACTCGGGAAGAAATTGCTTGCCATGGTCATGTTAATATGTCTTGGATGGAGTTTGTTGCTGCCCTTAGGAAACAATTCTATCCTTTAGGTTACATGCAACAGTTAACCATGAATTGGCAAACCTTTAGGCAAGGTAAGGGGCAGTCTGTCCAGGATTATACTCATGAGTTTAGAAAATGGGCTATTACTCTAAATGTTCCCTTGTATACCCAAGACACATTACTTAAGTACATAGGTGGTTTACATTCTTACCTTAGGCACACTATTTTGATGTTGAGTCCCAACAATCTAGACGAGGTGTCTGTTCAAGCTACTCATATAGAGTCAAGGGGTAAGAACACTTTTAGTGATAACTTTTCCAAGAATCCATCTAAGTTCGAGGGTAAGTCTAAAGGGAAAGAAAAAGACAAAGATAAAGGCAAAGGGAAGAAGATAGCTACAGCTAAGAAAGAGGGTGAGAAACCCACATGCTCCCATTGCAAGAAAGAGGGGCATGATGATTCAAGATGTTGGAAGCTTCATCCTGAGTTGAGGCCGAAAAGATATGGAGGTAATAAAGGCAAGCAGAAGACTACTGCAGTGATTCAAGAGGATCTTGGTTCTGACTCCGGAGATGAGACAAAAAATGTTGCTACCGGAATCCAAGGTAAAGGGAAAGGTATATCTCTCTCTTCTGATGCAAGTTTTTCTAATGTCTGTGCAAGTACAAGTAAAGAATCTTCTCCTAAGGTTGATAAGCAAAGAAATGAATTGTTTCACATTCATGTTGTAACAAAACACACTAAGGTTGATACTTTGTTTGATACGGGTTCACAAGTCAACTTAATATCTGAAGAAGTTGTAAAGAAATTAAATTTGGCTACAACACCTCATCCAAAGCCATATCCACTTGGATGGGTTTGCAATGATGCTCAACTACAAGTAACTAAACAGTGTAAATTGAGATTTGCTATCACTGCAAACTTTGTAGATGAGGTAGAAGTAGATGTGGTCCCTTTGGATATTTGTGGGCTTGTGTTGGGAAGTCCTTATCTTTATGATAGAAAAGCAATCTTTTACAGGGGGGGGAATAAGTATCATATTTTTAAAGATGGGGTAGAATACATTGTACAGGCACACAAGGTGAAGACTAATCTTACACTAGTTAATGTTGGTCAAATGAAGAGGTTGGTCAACTCAAGTAAAAACTTTGTATTAATGCTTGTAAAAGCCAAAGAAGATGATAAATCTAAGGCACTCAAGGGGTGTGACCCAAAACATAAAGCTGAAATGGTCAAAATTATTTCCACTTATGATGACATGTTTCAGGAATCTAAAGGGTTACCACCCAAGAGAGAGATACAACATGAAATCCAGTTACATCAGGATGTGCCACTTCCTAATATCGGCATGTACTGTTTATCCGTTATGCAAAATGAGGAAATTAAAAAGCAGGCTCAAGAGTTGGTGGAAAAAGGAGTTATTCGTCCTAGTACTTCTCCTTGTGGTTCTCCAATTGTCTTGGTTCCAAAGAAAGATGGAACTTGGAGGATGTGCATCGACTACCGCGCCTTGAACAAGATAACGGTGAAGAACAGGTATCCTCTTCCCAGAATTGATGATTTACTTGATCAGTTAAAACATTTAGTTTATTTCACTAAGTTAGATTTGCAAAGTGGTTATCATCAGATAAGAATTGCAGAAGATGATATTTGGAAGACTGCATTTAAGACAAAACAGGGACTATTTGAGTGGTTGGTTATGCCTTTTGGGCTTTGTAATGCACCAGCTACCTTTATGAGAGTCATGAATGATGTCTTTTGTCCTTTTAATGATGATTTTGTCATATCTATCTAGATGATATCCTTGTATCCAGTCAAACTTGGGAAGATCATGTAAGTCATGTAAAGAAAGTCTTTGATGTATTAAGAAAAGAAAAACTATATGTAAAGATGTCTAAATGTGAATTTGCTAAGACATCCTTAGTGTACTTAGGCTATGTCGTAGGGGGTGGTCAATTGAAAGTAGACCCTGCGAAGGTCGAAGCTATTGTAAAATGGCCTAAGCCAAGTACAGTCACAGAGGTCAGAAGTTTCCTAGGTGCAGTTCAGTACTGGAGAAAATTTATTGCAAATTTCTCTTATATAGCATCACCATTGCATGCATTAACCAGTACGAGAGCAACTTTTCAGTGGGGAGGTCCACAACAGAAGGCTTTTGACACTTTGAAGGGAAAGTTGAGCACCGCACCAGTTTTGGCCTTACCAGATCTACATCAACCATTTGAGATCGAGATAGATGCGAGTGGATTTGCCATGGGAGCAGTACTCATGCAAGGAGGTAAACCAGTTTGCTACCACTCTGAAACTTTTTCAGGAGCAGTAAGTAATTATCCCACTTATGATAAAGAACTCTATGCTTTAGTTCAGAGTGTTAAAAAATGGAAACATTACATAATGGGGAAAGGCATGGCTCCTATCGAGCCACTTAGGTGTTTTGCTCTAAATAAAACACTGTCAGTAGGCGCTTCCCGGTGGATGGGTTTTCTATGATTTCATTTAGTTCAATAGAAATGTAAGAAAGAATTACCCACCTTTCAGTAAGCAGACATTCTCTCTAGGCCTACGGTGAATGCTTTGATGAAATCCTTAAAATGATTTCTATAGTTTCATAAAAGAAGTTTCAGGAGACAATATGCTAATGATAGGAACTTTAGGATATCTATCTTTACTTTAATGAGTGAAGGTGTGTAATGCGAGGATAAAAGCTATTTATATCACTTGAAATTATGTGTTCAAAGGATGCTGAACAAGCCTGAGGTTATTAGAGAGCACACCTCGTGAATTACAGGACACTTTAGGGTAAAGGCAAAACATTGACTTCATTTCAGGAAATATTTTTATTGGCTTTCGTATACAGAAACTATAACTAGTATATTAGAGGTTGTGTTATGTGTGCAACTAGGAAGCCTAATGTGAAATTAGGATTACACCTCACTGTACCTTCTAAGTCATGGGAAGTATAATAATGGACTTACGTAGAGTTACCTATGTCCTAGGAAGGGACATGATTATTTGTATATAGTATTAGTTGATGGTTCCACCAAATGTATTTGATGCCACCAAAAGCTAGTCCTTTGGTAGCTCATATGCTGTATATGGGGTTCATTTTAAGGTTACCTGCTTCACATTATACTCGGATGAGATTCGATTCTTGAGAATTTTAGGTCAGCTTTGGCGGGGGACTCATGGACACCAAACTGAAGAAAAATTACAACCTTCCATCCATAGGCCGATGAAGTGACGATTCATCGGGCGTTGTATCACTTGGAAATTATTGCATGTACATCCTAAGTTGTGGGATGAGAGTCTTCATTAATATTACATGCCTACAACCATGCAACACACTCTTCTACTAAGAGGTCTCCTTTTGAGACATGCTTTGGTTATGTGCCCAAGACACCGATGGATTTTTCTTTTGGGAAAGATGATGTTGAAGATGCATGCCATGATGCAGAGAAGGCTTTGAAGTTCATCTAGAAAGTCCAAGCAATTCATCAATCAATGGAAGCACAGTTGGAATAGAGCCAAGAAAAATACAAGGTTCGCCATGACAAGCATCACACTGATCATCATTTTCAGGTTGGAGACCGAGTTTGGTTACATATCAGCAAGGAAAGGATGCAAGGTGAAGGTAAAAAGCTTAAGCCAATTAGGTATGGTCCTTTTGAGATCCTTGAGAAGATTGGTACTAATGCCTTCCGCCTCAATCTTCCTCCATACATGCATATTTACTTGGTTGTCAATGTTGAAAATTTGAAACTCTATGAACCTCCAATGATCCTAGATGAAGTCACAGACATTCAAGTTCCATCAGTTGATGACCTTTCTCCATAGTACATGTCAAAGTTGCCAGAAGATGTTATTCTTGACAAGAATGTCAGAACTTCACGAAGAGGGGATGTTGAGTACCTCAGAGTGGGCTTGAAGGGGATGCATCCAAGCAAAGCAAGATGGATGGAGATTGGTAAAGTGAGGGAACTTTACCCTAACTTAATTTCCAAGTAATCAAGCTTTCGGAGGTCCAAAAGCTCTCCAGTGGGGAGGCCTGATCCGAGGGACAATTTTTTAGTGAAAATTGAATTGTTCCCAATGCTCTAGATTTCAGCACCATCAGAAAGAGAATGACGTCTTGATTCCAATGCAACTTGAATGCGATGAAAATGACTCCATTTGTGCAAGTTATGGCCGGTCAAACTTCCAGTCAAACTATCTTCAGGAGCGTCCAAAAGGTGAAAAAATGATCATCTTAGAAATTGACAGAACCAATTTCATCGCGAAGAGCTTGTCGAGACGATTCTGACAGCATTCATTTCATCAAAATCCGACATCATATGCTCGAGTTACAAGCAGTCAAACTTCAGTCAACTTGAAGGTACAACTAATGATGTCATCATGCTAACGTTTCAGTCTGTACCATACAGAATCGACATGGGCAAATTTTGGTGAGACACGTGGTAGATGAGTCAGATTGTACAGACCAATGGGAGTGTGACACGTGGCATCCGTATGACACGTCATCAGACAGGTGGCAGTCCAGTCAACACACGTCATCGGCTTTGTCAGTGTACGGGCTTGCCTTGTCAACAGACACGTTTGCAGATTCCAGTGAATGATATCATGACACGTGTCGTCGAGGTTTGGGCGAGTTTGTTTAGAAAAATTATGGTGGGGCTCGACCCCGCGATCTCCGCCCAAACGGCCGAGCCGTTCGCCGTTGCACCGGCTGAGCTTGGCTTAACATAATCACATCAAAGTTTATTTTTGTTGTTTAAAACTTGTGGAGTCGGGTATAAGGCGTGGCTGACGGGGTTGGAACCACCAACCACCCCTTTGCCAAAATTAGTACTCACCGGTGGACCACGCGACTCTTTCTGAGTTTATATAGGCAATTGTTAGTTTTGTTGTATAATTACTGGCCGAGCCTTTAAAAAAAGGGCATATTAAGCCAAAACAAACAAGATTCACACTAACCACCTGAACCAAAAGATTGCAGAGGACAAATTAGTCATAATACGAGTTGGTAGAGGGGGTTATGCATTTAATTTGATGGTTAAGCCTTTTTAGGAAAATTTTATGTATAAAAGGAGGGGTTTAGGTGAGAGTTGGGATGTTGAAGTCAGTTGATGCAGAAAGAGACTATGCTCAAGAGAAGATTGTAATTGTTCCTGTACGTCGAATTTATGCTGCAATATCAGTGTGCTTGAAGGGAATGATGCTGTCACGATTGTAATTCTGATTTCTTGAAGCTAATCGGATCGGTCCTCCATTGGGGAGGGATCCGGAGACGTAGTCCTTATGGACAAACTCCGTTATCAATTGTGGTTTCGTCTCTCTATTTCTTCTCTCTTTCTTTCAGCTTTCAACGTTATTATGTTAAGTTTATTTTAAAAGTTTCATTACGATATTTCATTTATGAAGTTTTGAATTCTTTAAAGTATTCAAGTCATCGTTACGCATTCTAAAAGCAATTGTCCTAGATCCTAAATAGATCATTTATTGGGTTAATTTCAATAATGTTTTTAATATTCTTGTTGCAGCCAACTAATCAAGGAAAGGAACTAGTAGTAGAGGAGAGCATCCATAGTAACCTGGTGCAGTCAATATTTTGTGATGATGACATCGCTTATTCACCAAACCCTCTCGATACGATAAAGAAGATCCAACAATGAAGAAATGGTTAAGTTGATATTCATAGTGCGTGAAACAAGTGAGATAAGAGAGAGGGTTAAAATATTGACTGAGAGATTACAAAACTTGCAAGTAAGCTGTCATGAGGTCTTTAATTATAACATAAGTTCATTCATGGTTTTATATTTTGTACTCTTTTATGTCATGAACTAAAATATGTGTTTTTTTTATAGGGTTAGTTTCCTCCTCATAATGTTCCTGGCCATGATCAGGGTACTGCAAGTGCTGTCTGAGGAGTAGGGGTTGGTACAAGTGTCCATCCTGATCTTCCCACGCATACATCACATCATCTGACCCCATCATTTGTTCCTATATTGTCGTCTAAAATTTTGGCAACACATACCATGCAAGCATCTGTTAATACACCCTCTGGCAGCGAACACATGCCAAAAAATGCATCAGGACATGTACCTGGGGATGTAGAGGCCACTAGTACTGGTGATGTTTTAGCAGCATTTCCTGGAACTTCCCGTATTACTAGTATGGGAACATTTCTGGTCACACTTGTGGTGACCAAGGATTTTGTTCCCACAAAGATAGAGGTCCCAGGTACTTTAAAATGTTTTAATTATTATTATATATAATCCAATCAAAATTTACTTATTGATCGCTCTTTTTAGACTATTGATCCCATGATCATTTTGTACAAAATGATGTTTTTTATAAACATCTTTAAAGTGATATTACATTGAAGCTCTTCGGGCCCACCATATGTATATGGTGGAATGCCCAAAATTAATATTTAAAAGATGAGCTCATTAATCGTTTAGTTGTGTTGTTCAGTGATAAAACATTTAACCGAACCAAGGTCCTTAATAAAGCTAGTACCTATCTAAAGTATGTGAGGGACCAATATAGGTCACATTTAGAGAAGAAAAAAAAGAATGAGCATCCCCCCATGATTCCAGCGAGGGAGCGGAAGGACCTAGTGTCGGATGGAAAGGAGAAGGCTGAAAAGAAAAAAGGAAAGACACCACTGGGCCAAGGAAGGTATGTGATACTATCAACAATGTAACTATATACTAATTACTCTTTCCTTTTACATAATCTAACGTATTTCAAAATTTTCATAGGCTGCCCGACACATCGAAGGAAACAAAGGAAACACTAGAAAAATAGGGGTAGCACAAACTTGGCTCTAGTGGTTATATGAAATTAGCTGCACAAATTGTAAGTATCAATAAATGAAATATATTATCCAAATAATAAATTGAAAACAATTTTGGTTTTATCACACCATAGAAGCAAAATTCATGATCTTATGCAAAAATGTAGGGCTTTGAATTCAACAGAGTTCCCACAGAAAATGACCTGAATATTTCCTTCCAGCAAGGCTATGGAGTCGTGGTTGAATGCCTAAGATTCTTGACTAGGAAAACACAACCTTCCAGTACATCTAACATGTTGGTAAATAAACTCAATAAATTTTATTTAATATTGAATACTTGTGCAATCTATTCAATATTAATTTCCACCATAAACTAATTACATGCCTATTTGTTTTAAACATTCAAGCAATGATAATACTACACATGACATTGGAATGCAGCCCGGTGAGGGTGGGGCACAACCCGTAGATGAAGGTCATGGTGTGCATCCCGGTACTTTAGAGCATGTAGAGTGTGATCAACATGTTGAGCATGATCAGGCTAGAGAAGATCAGGAACATGATGTGGCCCCATCAAGTAAAGAGGACCACTCTAAAGTTCTTTTAAACATATTTTAATACGGTGGGTGTATTAATTAGTAACAACTTTTAAGTGAACTTGGCTTTAGACCATCTGGTGATCAGCGTGTTGAGCATGATTGGAAGCTAGATAAGATCATGAACATGATGCTTAGCCCCATCAGGAAGTAAAGAGAATCTCATTTCTTAAACATATTTAATTTCCAATTGAATTGTATTAAATTAATGTAACCTTTTCGTGTTTCAATTATAGATCGAGTTTAGAGATTGGTGAGTCTTGAGCATGAGTGATAACAAAGTTCCGGGGAACAGTGTGGACCCACATGAATTAGAAGAACCATCAATGTTCTAACTTGGTAATGAAATACTTGTGTAATAATAAAAACAACAGATTTAATATTTCTGCTTATTACGTGAGATTACAGCGACATCCCACGTCATGGCGGATAGAAGCTAAATACAAGATCATGAGTAGAGAGAAGAACAACTAAAGGGGGGACAAATGATTTAGAAAATGATACTCCACTTCTTTTTTTAACTACAAAAAAGAAACAAAAAAAAGGTGATTGTAATCATATCCGCGATATATATTTTTTGATATGTATGTAAAAGTTTGAAAGGAATAGATATTATATGTTAATGAATGAATGAATATATTAATTAATGAATGTTATATGTTAATGAATGAATTTTATATGTGTTATTGTGGGATGAATAGATGTTATGTTATTAATGGATGAATGAATGTTATATATTATTAATGGATGAATAGACTAAGTTGTACTGATTCATTATGGGAATTAGAAGTGATTGGCCCTATTAAGTAGAGAATATTAAACTATTCTCGAAACAAAGAAGCTCAATAAGATAATGCACTTTTCAATATAAGAAATGCATCATTTGAAGCATCAAACCAATATGCAAAGATGAAAGAAAGTGCTAACTTTTCACTATGGTGGCAAAAAAATGATTCTTTATACCCTGAATCCATGCTTTGCATCATAATTTGAAGTTGTTTCCATTCCAATGTTCTGAGCTTAGTTTGTTTGTATGGATTTTTATGAATACCACATTGTGTTGTGTGTGGATTTGGTTTCAAAGCTCTATTTCTTTTGTTTTTAGTGGTGACATAACTCTAAAATTTGAATTTTGTGCATAACAGGTTAGTGGAAAAATTGACAGCTCTAAAGGGTTTAGAGGCTCGATTGAGATAGATACACAGATATTTGGATCTTGTTGTTGATGGGATGCTTTGACTTAAGAATGAAATTTTGTACCATCTGCAGGTATGCAAAATTTTCTCTACTTACATTCATTTTGTCACAACAATAAGTTATCATTGGTGAGAATCGTAACGATACACTTAAAACCGAAGGAATAATTCTTGGGGAGAATCAAAACGTCAGTATGAATGTATGACACCATAGCGACATATGATCTATTGGCTATCGATGAGACTGTGTGACACCAAAGCGATATGTAATATTGATTATCGAAGAGAGTCAAGGTGTCGATGAAACTACATGACGTCTTAGTGAGTGTCTAATAAACATGGAAAATGACTAAATAAAATAATTTCCTAAGATTTGAATATGAAGGGACATGACTTGATTGATTTCTCACCGATGGTACTGTATACACCTAAAAATGGTCACATCACATTGTCTGGTAATTAATTAAATATTTTTAATATTTAATTAAATCTCCGAATTTCATCTACGCATAAATAAATTTAAATAATTTATTTATATTGTTCATTATTTCATTTCAATTAAATAAATAAGTTTATTTAATCATCTTTTCTTATTCATTTTGTAACGTCTGAAAATGAAATAATCTTTTGCACAATAGACAACAAAGAAGATCAAGATTAGAAGCACACATGCATACAAAACTAAATCTAGAATGCAAATTCATACGTTAAGCAACAAAGAACATGGGAAGTCAAAAACGTAATTAAAACTAGAAGAATCTCACCAATTTTCAAATGTATTTCCATGAATTATCTTGATTGCCCTTCTCCATTTTGCTTGTGTAGTATAATTGCCCTCAGATTTTCAAGTTCGTGCAAATATAGCCTAAGATAGTGATTAGTAAAATATCGAAGATTCAAGACAAAAGTGCTCTCAAAAGTTATCAAAATTCGCGAGAGAGAGATTTCGAGAGAGATTGGAATGAAGAATGACAGATCAATTTGTAGAAAATTGATTATTCGAACGACAGGCCAAGATTGAAAGATCAACAGACGGTTGAGATTGAGAGATGGGACATGCATTCAAATAACTGATAGAATTAAAGATTAAATAAATGATTTAATCTTCAGTTCGGATTCGAAAATATTAGAAATATCTTTGCATGACAAAGATAAAGATTGATGATAACGACTCTCTGTTCGAACGCACGCACAACATTTAATTAATTAAATAAGAATATTTAATTAATCTGCATGTACACGCAATTGAGTTAGAAGTGGACGATTGCATGATTAGACGAGGAGATTACTCGAGAATGCCACTCAGACATCAAATGAATAGTTAACTGAACGATTAAAATAGATGTCGAGTTGAGTAAAAGTGAATACTTAGATAACTCACATAATTATCTAAAATATAGAAGAATGTGTTAAAATAGAATTTATGAATTAAATAATTCATTTAATTCAAGAAACAATATTCGAAGAATAATTAAATAAATAATATTTATTTAATTAAATGATGAAGGGATTTTAAATGAATAATTAAATAAATAATGAATTTATTTAATTATAGTTGAAATATGATAAAGAATAAATTAAATAATGATTTATTTAATTTGCTTGAGAAAGAATAAGGTTAATTAATAGAGATAATTAAATAAGAAGAAGTTTGAAATTTAATTAATTAAGATGAAGGCCAAGAAAAGTGTGAATTAATTGTTAAATGAGTAAGATTATTTAATTAATAGAAAAAGAAATAAAAAAGATGAATTAATTAAATAATTTGACATTATTTAATCAAGACCATAATTTTGAAGAATATGGAAATTCCTTGAGGCTTAAACCAAGATTCAGTGTCACATTTTGCCCCTCTTTGATACAATCCATCAGATCATCGACATCAGATCGATCGGGTCAGGATCAAAGTCGATCATTCAGATCAATCAGATCGTCCAGATTATTTAGTCACGGAAAAGAAATGTAATAAGAATGAAAGACAAAGAGATAGATGTTAGTATTAGCAATATTCGATAGTTTGCTATATCACAAAGGTATTGCACTTTATCATCATTGGGCAGGACTAATACAAATGGAGAAAAACACCATGATATGACATAGATCAAGGTGTGCAAAGTCATCCACTTGCTAATAAGCAGGGCGATGTAAAGGTTATCACCTACTCACTAGAGCACAAATTTGATCTTTTAGTGAGGACAAACCACGGTAGCGAAAGAAAAAGCCCGAGTCCATGGCGTCATCCTCCTCTAAATCAATAGGACATCCTTGAAAACTAGTAACATGACTCAAAATCAAATTGAAAAGTGATCAGGCATGATCCAAAGAAAATAGAATTCTTATACATCGTTGCTTCTCTAAATCCTTCATGGGACATCATTGAGAAAGCTAGTAACATGAATCCTAGTCATCAATTCAAGATAAATGATAAGATAAATAAGCCAATAAAGTCAAAAAGCCAATGAAAATATTTGCCAAAACATGATTTGTTTGTTTGATTTGTTGATTGGTAGAGCCTGATTTCAGGAGATACACATACCGGATAAGACTGTGAGTCTGGTTTCGATATTATGACTATCTTTATAAGGCATGACAAAGCACAGTTCGAAGAACGTATATCATTATAAGGCGTTAGTCCAGATGCGTTGATATGATGCTGTAAGGCTATGTTTGATTGTTTGACCTTGTCGATTATGCAGGAAGGACTCATCCTGAACAAGACATAGGTTGATTGTTTTGATAACGTCTGTTTCCAAGAAGGACACATCCTGTAGCAGACGGTTGGTTGATCTGTTTGAATTGTTTTATTTGGCAAGTTGTTTGATATGACTCAGAGACATTGCTAACTTGTTCACCAGAGTAATGCATGACTTGATATGACATGTTGACAATTGACTATGTGTGATGACAAACCCTAAAGGACTGACCTAGTGCGGCCTCAGGGGCTCATCGTGTGATGGCCTTGCCTACGTTGTACACGCAGAGACCTCGTAGTTCGACTTGACTGCGACCGACAAGACTGACTACAAACAAAAGGCGTGTGTGAAAGTGAATGTGACGAACCCTAATGGACTGACCTAGTGCGGCCTCAGGGGCTCATCGTGTGATGGCCTTGCCTACGTTGTACACGCAGAGGCCTCGTTCGACACGACCAATGACCTTATCATATAGACAGATGTATTAACGCAAGACTTTATACATACAAACCTGAATGGACTGACCTAATGCCTTGGGGGCACATCGGCAGATGGCCTTGCTTACGTCCAGTCGCAGAGGCAACGTAGTTCGACATGACGACAAAGACTAACAAGTGCGACTGACTCTAACTCTATTTTTGGATTTTTGAAGTTTTTCAATGTTTTTGTGTTTTCTCAGGTCATTTTGCGATGTTTTTGGATTTTCATGGTTTTACGTCTTCAACACAGCCAATGTAAGAACCAATGTGATGCAAGTCAAGTGTCTGCCCCCAGTCGAGTATAAGACCAACTGACTATGAATAGAGTGAGATGGGGGATATGAAATGCTCTCGATGTCAATCGTTCCAAGCTATGGAAAAGACTACCACTTATTAGGACTGATATATACAAGTGATGGACATAAAAGGTAAAAGATATATATAGGATAGTGGACTATGTACACGGATGTGGGCTATATACACGGTAGAGGCTATGTATAGGGAAGTGATTCCTACAAGCAACCAAGCAAGCACGCACAAGAATCTAAGGACAACCATGATCTTGCCCCTAGTCAAGCTGAAAACCAATTGATAGGTGATGAGGATGGTGACAATATTGTTTGACGTAGGAAGGACACATCCCGAAACAACATGAGGATGATGATAATGTGACTAAAGGATCAAGGTTTGCAGCCATGCTAGAAACAAAGCCAATGAATGTTTTGGATGATGCACTAGAATGCATAGAAAGATTATATGGATTGGGCTTGTTGCATTTGGAATGACTTTGCAAGATTGGATGGGATAATGGAAGATCCTTAGACCATTGACAAGGAAAAAACCAAGGCATGCGATAGGTATTGCATATAATGATAACTCGTTTGGAAAAATGCTATGAAGGCTATGACATGATATTTCGTGGATAGTGTATGACCAAAGGATAGACATGTCAAGAGTTTTTCCAAAGCATGATTTATGTTTGTACCCCAGCCTTATCAAGATCAAAGTAGGTGGGAAAATGGACATGAGAGGTAGGGCTAAGATGGATACATGGAAATGTCATACGAAGGGTATGGGAGATGAGACAACTTGCCCCCAAGTGTAATAGTCCACATAGATAATTTCTTACACATGATACCTATTTGCCAGGTTCTCATCATGGTACTTATCCAAAGCGCCATAAGAATGGTTTTCACTATTGGACAAAATTTTTCTCTTGACTTTTGTTTTTCTTCTTCTTTTTTTTTGGTGTCACCAAGATGCCTGTTTGCCAGGTTTTCATCAAAGTGACCTTTTTTCTTCTTTTTTTTTTTAGATGGCCCTGATGCTTTAGATGATCACTGATTGTGTCGAATCCATTGATGGTACTGATGTAGAGACTAGTGCCATGATATGCCAATAATAACCTTGATGAAGTAGTTGCCTTGTTAGGATCATAACACTTGCATACAATTGATTGATGTCATTGTGATCCTTGTTCACACTAGAGTTGGCCTTATCAAAATACGCACATTGTGATAGAGTGCCATGGGAGTCCTTACAATAAAGAGTTGCTGCCAAGATGCGATGGATTTGTGACATAGGAATTTTAGACTTTAGGCGAGATGTAGGATTATGACAGATGATGGTAGACGTGTTTGGCAATTTAGATGTAGGAATTTTCATTTGCCAAACTTGGGGTGATGGATGATGGAGACTGGGTTTCAGATTGGGATAATGTTTGGAACCATGACTTTTATATGCCTTGTATGATGACCATTTTCAAGGAGGTGGACATTTATTATATGTGGGAGTCCTCTTTTCTTGTGGCTCCACATTTTGATTGACTTTTACTTTTGAACTATTTTCTTTTCTTGATCCATTTTTCTTTGGGATCCATTTTAACTTTATTTGTCCACTTGGATTTTTGATTGATTCAATGGCCTTTGATATTTGATTTTGAACTTTGAATTTGGAAGACTTCTATTTTTGTTGGTTCCAAATGGAAGGTTTATTCATGTTGGAATGACAATTTATGGTATGGATGGAAGGAGTGTTGGCAACAACCTTATGATAAGAACTACTCATGGCCTCCATTTTGATGTTTGTATCAGACAAAGTTTCCCCCAATATCGAGAAGATACCATTAACATCATTAGATTTATTGACTGAAGAATAACCAAGACCTTGATGTCTAGGATTTGCTTGAAACTGTACTGGTTCTAGAATGCCTTGCTCATGTATTCCTAGTCCTTTTCCTTGATACTGCATGCTCTGACAGATTCTGTTTCCAATGGGGTATTTTTTGTTTTGAAAGCAAGATGCTAACCCATCACTGTGCATGTGGAAACTGTTACTTGGAATCTTCTCCTCTACAAGAAAGCCTGATTTGATAAAAGTGGATGATCCTAGTTGATAAGATGTCTTATCTTCATTGACATGTTGGATATCTTTGGTGTGATTTTGTGACATATCAAACTCAGATGATTCTACTGGTTGATGTTGAAACCGTCTTTATGGTCATTGTCATAGAGTCCAATGAACTTAGCTATAGCTTGATCATTTGCAAATATGTCTAGAGTAGGAGACTCTCGTTCTAGAGGAATATCATCTATGTCTTCAAAGGAGGCAAGTGTCTCATTTTGGGAAATGGATGCATTTGGTACTTGGATAGGGTCGTCTTCAAATGTTTGATCATGAATGGCATAAAGGTCAAGGAGTGGATCATTTTGGACTTCTTGCTCAATAGTAGTGTCTTGATCAAAGACGGGTTTGTCTTGAATGATATGATTGGGAATGAAATCTTGATCAAGGATAGGTGTATTTTGGATGCCATGATTATCTAGAAGGACTTCTTGGATGGACTTAAAGATAGGGTCGTGGGATACACTACTTTGATCTTGACATGAAGGTGAAGCCACGAAGTCATGCTTTAGACTTTCCATTTGACATGTATCCTCAAGTTTAGTAGATGGGATGTGACTTTGGAGACCATGAATAGATGTATTGTCATGACTAAATGTAGATTAAGATGGAGTGACTTGGAAGGGATTAGTGGATGAAGGACTATGATAGGATGTGGAAGATTGGAAGGGATTAGTGGATGAAGGACTATGGTAGGACATGGAAACTTGGAAGGAATTAGTGGATGGACTAGGGTAGGACATGGAGGCTTGAAAGGGATTAGTGGAAGGCTGGTTTCCCTTGTCAAGGTTAGGATAAGGGTGACAAGTGGACGTTTGTTGTGGATTCATGGCATGGATTATGCTGAGGGACTCTTGATAATGAGGGTAGATGGATGGAGGACTAGGACTTATGGATTGTTGGTAGGAATGATATGTGGGTAGTTGACCATGGGTTGACGTTGATTGGCATTTGGATTGGATATATTGTCTTTTGAAGTCTAGGGCCTGTTGGTATTGACCATTATGGAGTAATTGGTATTCAACTTGACTAGCACGCATATCAAGGTAAATTGCAGACATGGTCGTGAGGTTATGATCAAAGATGGAGTATGACTAAGGTATGTGATATGAGGCCTAAGGTATGACAATGCAAAGAGTGACTTAAGTCTAAGGTATGCAACCTAAGCTATGTTTTTGGGATTTTTTGAATGCAAAATAAGGAATGTTCTAAGATGAGACTAGTCTAGACTCTAAAGGTGCAAAAGTCTAAGTAAGACCCTAAAGTGATCAGTTCAATAAACCCAAGGTGAAGGGACCAACTACCTAAAGTCAAACCAAGGTGTCAATTTAGTTAAGTCAAGGAACCAATGTAGGACGAGGATCAAAGACAAGTTGAGTTTCCTAACTAGACTAATGAGCTAGGAAGACTCTCTGTAGGACAAAGTATAAGATGATAGGACTGGGTTCAATGACAAATTTTGTTGACACTATGACCTTTCTAGAGTATAGATGGTGGACTACTCCTAAAGTTTGTAAAAGTGACCTTTCTAGACGTCTAATGCAAGAGGATATATACCCTAAGATGAAGGTAAACTCTAACTAAAGACAACTATGGTAATGACTAAATGAACCTAAAGGATGCAAAATTGAGCAAATCATTTAGGGTTTTACATTTCAAAATTTATTTTATGCGAAGACCAACGGCCCAGGTATAGCAGAGTGTTGACTAGTGATGGTATAAATTTTGGTTTACGGGTGTCGGACGAATCGGTGCCAGGATTGAGGATAAATCCGCGAGTTATATTGTCATTAGCGGGATTAACATGTCACGGTTCAAGTTGCCGTTGCGGTCTAAAGTACGGCAAATGCAGCACCGAATTACGGATCACGACTCAAAATTGGCGGTCGACTCGCTTGTGAGAATGCAACTCAAAGTAGCAGAATCACGACTCAAAATTGATAGATCGGCTTCAATGCCAGATGCTTGATCCATCTGATGTGTGTTTAGTGAATAGTTGCGACTCTACATGTGAATTACAGCGTGACATAGAAATTAAAAGCGGCTTCAGTTTCATTGATCAAATTACGACAATCAAAGACAATGGCTAAGACAAAGTGTTTTCGGTTTAATTTTGGACTCAAAGAACGTTTAAAGTGATAGCAGACAAGCACATCCTAATAGGCCAAAGGCCTAGGGTTTGTATACTTGGTATAGCCCACCTATTATACCCCGGATTGGTGATGAACACCTTTCCTTCTCGAGAGTGGATAGCTTAGGAATTTGGTGGCATTGGCTCCCCTCCACGGCTCATTAACGTCTTTCGAGCACACCAATTCCGAATTCATTGGGTAGTGACATCCCAAGAACCGCTATCTCTACTCAAGGGGATCAGTAGTGAGTAATCTTCGGGCATGATATTGTACCCTGCACTAATACCAAGCAACGGCCACAAATAGGTTGGTCTCTGCAACAAAGGGTATTTAATTCCAGGTTCCATTAGGTAGGGTGTGATCCATCGTGAGTCTGGATTGGCTCATTGAATACAAACGTGGATGGGGTTTCCCAAAGAACCCTTTGTATGCGGTGAAGTCCCTCGAGGTTGGTGCTATGATTACGAGTCATTAGGGGTGATACTTTTTTCCCACGGGAAGCGGGCCCAAGTTCTAGAGTTGGTAACCGACTTTCTCTTACACCGAGTTGTGCAAGGAATGCTTAGGTGTACCAAATGGCCCAGGAGTGACCAAACTTGTACTTTAGCACCAAACCACGATGAACACTTGTTAATTTTAGTAAAATGAAAAGATTCGCTACCAAACAATGCATTTCCAAAATTTCTTATGGTCTTGTTAAAGCGTCACGAGATATCATTAGTAATTTTCAATATTGTCTTGATGTCGTCCTTCAAAAGCTTGCGTAACTCAGAAAGGCCACATACTGAAAATAAGATATCATTAACCACGAAATCAATTGAAATTTAGTTAAGGGAAATGAAAATAAAATTTTACTAGTGATTCGTCGTTTTTTGTTGCAATTGAGGATGTATACGTTTATTTTTTCAATTGCGGCTCAGGGACACGGTTGTAGTTCAAAATTGTAGGATCGTCGTTTCTCCTCCTATCGGATCACGATTGAAACTCAATCCGCAGTTCGAGAATTTGGATCGTTGTTTCGTAACCGGATCTGCGGTTGAGCTTTCAATTGCGGTTAGGGAATTGTAGATGCATTTCTATATCCGGAATCTTTGTTCAGAAACTCAATTGCGGTTCAGGAATTGCAGATGCGTCACTTTTAAATCAAATGCGTCATTCTTCTTGCAAATGCGTCATTCTGGCTCACAGCCGCAAAAAAATCGTGTTTTTCTTGTAAAAAATGCTTCCCTTAACGAAAATATACAGTATAATATATGAATCTTCATCTCTTGACCCTTTCGGACGCAACCATGCTATTTATTTGACCTCAAAAGACTCTAAAATGTGTGATTTTCAAGATTCTTCAAAAGTACCTACACCTTTCAACACAAAAAACACCAAAAACTTCCAAACAAAGAATGTTAATCAAGAGGGTTAGTAATTCACGTCGGGTTCACCAAAATGTAACGCTAAAAATGAAACAAGACTTTGCACAATAGACAACAAGGAAGATCAAGATTAGGGCACACATACTTGCGAGCTAAATCTAAGTACAAATTCATGCGTTAGCTTAACCAAAGAATAGGAGCGTAATTAAAATTAGAAATTAATCTCACCAGTTTAAAGCGTATTTCGCCAGATTATCACCGTTGCCCTTCTCCATTTTGCTTGTGTAGTATAATTTGCCCTCGGATTTTCAAGTAATTCATTATAGCCTAAGATAGTGATTTAGCAAAATATCAAAGATTCAGAACTAAAAGTGATGTGCTCTCAAGAATCATCGTCGAGAGATTTAGAGAAGATTGGAACAAAGAAGAATGACATATATCAATTTGCTGAAAATTGATTATTGACAACAGTCAAGATTGAAAGATCAGCGGATGGTTGGGATTTAGAGATGGGACATGCATTGAATACTTGATAAATTAAGATTAAATAAATGATTTAATCTTCAGTTCGACATTCGAAAACATTAGAAATATATTTGCATGACAAAGATAAAGATTGATTATAACGACTCTCTGTTCGAACGCACACACAACATTTAATTAATTAAATAAGAATATTTAATTAATCTGCATGTGCACGCAAATGAGTTAGAACTGGAGGATTGCATGATCTGAAGAAGAGATTACTCAAAGACGCCACTCAGACATCGAATTAATAGTTAACTGAACGATTAAAATAGATGTCGAGTTGAGTAAAAGTAGATATGAATAACTCATAATTATCCTAAAATATAGAAAGAATAATATTTAAAATAGAATTAATGAATTAAATAATTCATTTAATTCAAGACTCGATATTTGAAGAATAATTAAATAAATAAGATTTATTTAATTAAATGACGAAGGGGATTTAAATGAATAATTAAATAAATAATGAATTTATTTAATTATAGTTGAAATATGATCTAGAGTAAATTAAATAAGAATTTATTTAATTTAACCGGAAGAATAAGGTTAATTAATAAGATAATTAAATAAGAAGCGTTTATTTAATTAATTACATAGAATAAAGAAAAGTGTGAATTAATTAAATAATTAAGATTATTTAATTAATAGAAGAAATAAAAGAAGATGAATTAATTAAATAATTTGACATTATTTAATCAAGACCATGAATTATGAAGAATATGGAAGTCACAGGCTTAAACCAGATTTCGGTGTCTACACATTTCTTAATTAATTAAATAAACATTATGATTTATTTATATTAATTATCATTTAATCTTGGCTTGGATATTTTATTCAAATAAAGATTAAATATTTCCTCTCTTTTAATTATATTCTTCTAATTGTTCATTCATCATTAAATATTTTAAATATTTAATGTAATTCTTCTAATATCTATTCATAATTAAATATCTCAAAATATTTAATTAATTCTTCTAAAGTCACATTACAATTAAATATTCCAAAATATTTAATTAAATCTTCCATATTGTTAAAATCAAAAATCAAATTCAATAAATGAAATTAAATAAATTTATTTATTTATTTAATTTTTGGATTATCTTCAATAGCCGTGAAACAAATTGCCGAAACAGAAAAATTAAATTCCTCTGTTTCTGTGCAGGCTTGTTCCCGTGGGTTGAAGACAGGCATCCACCCTTCTCTCCAACCTCTCAACCTCCTCCATCTTCTTCTCAACTTCTCCATCTCTCACCTTTCAAACTTACCAAACAACCTCACAGTCGTTGATTCTTGCCAGCCAGGATTGTGCCTGAGAAAAACTATAAATAAGACTACCGTGACTTTGAATTCATATAGAAGTTTTAAGCAGAAAAATTATAGTCAAATTGCAAGTAGTATAATCATTCATAGTATTCAAATAGCATAGCATAGCAATAGCAGCATAGAATCATGACATCTTCTGTTCATAGCCCCTGTGCATAATCCACAGCCCCTGTCCATATCCATATCAGCAATTTCACTCTACCAGCATATAGGATAGAATTTCCTTTTGCATAACTCATTCTACATCAGCCATTTGGAGAAGCTGACTTTACACAAAATCTGAGAGCAGCAGCTTTGAACAAATCTCTGGAGATAGAGGAAGATGGAATGCCTCTAAGGAAGTTTTATTTATTTGTTTGAAATTAAATCAATTAGCAATTTCTTCAGTCTAAAGTTCTATTATTTGTGTTGTTTATTTCATTTTGATTAACAAATATTGATATACACATTTTTGGCACCCACCGTGGGGCTCTTGCCCCTGTTTCTCACATCTTTTTGTAGGTTTCTCTGACAGGTTAGGGCCAAAAACAACGGATTAGCACAAGAAACATGTTTTAGAAAGTTCATACCCAGTTCAGCGCATTTGAGAGTTCCTGCAGCGCTCTTGAATCATCCTGCAGTGCCCTTGAAGAATCCTGCAGAGCCCTTGAAGCATCCTACAGAGCCCTTGACAAATCCTGGAGAGCCCTTGACAGATCCTGCAGCGCCCTTGAAGCATGCTGCAGCGCCCTTGAAGAATCCTGCAGAGCCCTTGAAGCATCCTGCAGAGCCTTTGACAAATCCTGCAGAGCCCTTGAAGCATCCTACAGAGCCCTTGACAAATCCTGCAGAGCTCTTGAAGAATCCTGCAGAACCCTTGACAAATCCTGCAGAGCCCTTGACAAATCCTATAGTGCTCATTTGTAATCTGTAACTTAAGTATAATTTGACTGGATCCGATGCGACCGCAGACAGTAAGGACTTTAATAAGAATTAAGCAATCCTAGGGTAGTCACAATCAAAAATGAACCAATCCTAGGGTAGTCACACAAATTAAAATGAAGCAATCCTAGGGTAGACACTTCATTATTTCACTTTGGGACTAAAATGAACTCTATGTTTGTGTGAAGCAACATCTTCACTTAGCATAGCAAAATTTTATTTTGGGCTTAAAACTGAATCTTTGTTTGCTTTGCTTCAACGGTGATAGGCCTATGCTCTCCCCTTAACTGAGTGATCAAAATGCCAAACTCATCAATTTCCCTTTATGCAATTTACAGTTTTATTAACACCTTTTAGAGGGCCTGCCGTAGTGGGAAAAAGTACTCACCCTACGGGAACGACCTAAGTGGGAACAACTAAAGCCAAGTTTTCCAACCCACTCTAATCAAAATGTGGATGGTTGATGAAAATCCCATTCGACGGTAGTGTGCATTGATAACCATCCCAAAAGCCTTTGTTCTAAAGGTAGGGAGGTCTCTCGAGGGAGTCTATCATTTGCCGCACCGAACAGAAACCCTTACTAAGAACTTAGTGTAGTATCTTACCGAGTCAGTTTCTGAACATCATATTAATCACAGTGCAGGGGAGGGAAGAATCTACCTCCAAGATACTCACCATATAACTGCCAAGGATTGTTTGCTCAGGGGATCCGGTATCCACTTCCGTCACTCTGAGCATGCACCTGGAAAATACAAAAACACGGGCGCCCTTTCGGGGGTGACACAGTTGTGTGAGTCGACGTAGTTCTAAGATGTGGGCTGTTGATTACTATGATGACCTACTTGAGTACTAAGAGTGAGTCTGTTTGATCTATCTATCATGTGTAAAACCTGTGACAACAATTTTTGAACAACATTTTGGTCATACACTTAATGTTTGAAGACAACTATTCTACAACTTGCTTGATGTGTTTTTAATACATTAATTCAGAAAAGATCATCCAAAACTCACAATTACATTGATCACACTTATCATTTTTCAAGACTAGGATCAAATCTCAAAATAGTGCATCTTTTCAAACAAGTTTTTGATTATTGATTCAACTTCCCCAACAAGATTCTGATATCCTTTCATCTTGGAAGCCACAATCAAGAGTTAGAAACGTCATTTGATCATATCATAAGATTTTCATCTTATCAGATCAAGACATCATCATTTTTGCACTTATAAACCTATGATCTAAGTCTAGAAGAACATTTCAAAAGTATATGCCTATTGTCCACTTTACAACATGGGTGATAGGGAACAAAATCTTTTTCATAGGTTTCATACTGGGAATAGTTCAAATGATGAAATAACCGATGAAATGATTCAAGAAGTTGACCAGGATCCACAGTTTCACATAATTTTGGACAAGATGTTAGAGCGAGATAAAGAATGCTACTTTCTTTTCTTAGCAAAACAAGGTGCCAAATTTCCCTCTAACTACAATATGGAGAAAATTAAGGAAGATCCTGAAAAGACTAAAACTCCATTGAATGATCTTAGTAGTTTTCCCCAACAAACAAGAGCACTCCAAAGGTGAATCAAGGAAATACAAGGGGGCACAACTATGAAGTCTTTTGACATAAATATGAAGGTAACCTTTTCTCCTCCAAAAGCAACATCATCCAAATTCAATGTTTTTGAATTTTTGCAAAGGTTACATAAGAATCCCAAATCTAAGCCATCAAATAAAATTAACCAATCCTGTCATGTCATGCATTTATCTTCATCTCCCATAATTCAAAATGAACCTCACGATTCTTTCACCCAAGACAATGATTCCATTCAGTCATCCTCTTCTATCATATCCTTTACATCCAATGATTCATTTCAATCTACACATCTTGATCAAAACATTCTACAAACTCTTCCTATCTTTGATCAAGATTCCATCTCTCAAGAACCATATGATGATCCCCTCCTTTCATTATTCACCCATGATAATCCTCTTCCATCTCAAGAACAAAATGTTCTTCCAAGTTCTTCGTCCACTTCATCTAATCAATCCATATCATCCCATGATTCTATTGCATCCCAAGAGCATGATATTTCTTCCATCCTATCTAATGATGTCTTACCAATTGATGATCAAGATATGATTTCTACAAAATTTCATGATTCCCTTCCTCATCAAGATCAATATAATCTTCCATTCAAGGATACCCTTTCATCCCATGAAGATGATTATCCTCCTCATGATCAAGATATTCCTTTCATACCATTTCATAATCCTTTTCCAAGTCAAGATCAAAACACTCCATCATCCCCATGTCAAGAGCCTATCACACCTATTCAAGTTATCCATAAACCCCACACCTATAAATTGGGATCCTCCTCCTTTATCCATTCTGGTTTACTTCTAAAACCTATCTTCTCATCCATATCATATCCTCCTCACAATGGACTTGCATCTTGTTTCACAAACAATACATATCCCATTGGTAAACGAATGTGTGAAATTATGAATTACAAAGTAAAAGGTTTAGGCCTTCATGAGCAAGGTATCCTAGAACCCCTTTCTGTCAAAGCACATCCATATTCTCATGGCCTTGGTTATACACCTCATGCTCAACCTAGGTATCCTAGTCCATCAAACTCTCCATCCATCCTAGGTTCTTATCCTAGTCCAACAAAAACTCCATGTATCCTAGGTCCTTATCCTAGTTCATCAAACCTTCCATCTATCCTTGGTCCTTATTATTCCAACCCTAGCTCATCAACCCTTTCATCCATATTAGGGTCCCACATTTCTCCATCTCCTATTTTTCAAGAACAACAAAAACACACATCCTTGATCCACTTTCAAAATTCTTCTTTCATTAACTCATCCATCATACCTCCATATAATTCACCTCAATCCACCCCTCCCATTGCTCTTGGAAGCAATTTGGATGCCAAATATGAAAAGCTTTTGTATCAAAATCCACATGTATCAAAGGATCAACATGTCTCCTCGAAGAGTCATGCAAAAATAAAAGAAAATTTGATCCAAAAATCAAAAAGCAATTTTCAAAGGCCACAAAGGCCCATCAAAGCAAAGGCAATTTCCAAAGGTCACAAAGGCCCATCAAAGCAAAAAGGCAATTTTCAAAGACCACAAAGGTCCATAAATAAAAAAGAAAAATGTCAAAAGCAACAAAGGTCCACAAAGAAAAACTCAAAGTCAAAATTCATGTGGATTCCTAAAATTTTCATAGAAGCAATAAAATCTAAATTGGCATCCAAATTTTCTAATCCAAAAGCTTCCTCCAATTTTCCATCTAATAACCTATCACCTTCCAAATCCATTTTTCCTCCATCACTCCAATATTTAGGATTCTAATTTCCATTGCCATGGTTTATTAGAGGGATATTTGGTTGTGAAACTTGATGCTTAAGTCCTTCCTCCATCTCCCTATCATCCATATCCTATCTTCCATATTCCTCTTACACTCTACACTTAGGGGCAAGTTTCATCCATCTTATCATTCATGGTCATTATCCTTTCTATGCCCATTCCTTACATTTCCACCTTTGATCTTGACAAGGTTAAGGATTTTCTTGAACATCATATATCTTATCCATATCTTTCATACCATATCTTTCATTTATCCATATATATCATCTGTACATATCTATCATATCCATATCATGCAATGGGAATCTTTATTTTTCATCATGGCTTGATGAAATTTGTACATATCCATACTCTTTAGGTTATGTTTACACTGGGGGAAAAAATGCAGAAACATAGACTGAACGAGAGAGGGGCAACAAGCTTTTCGAACATTGCAAATAGACACAAAAACGATTTGCCAAAACACAAAAAACATTGCCGTATCAAATTAACCACAAAATGTTTATTCAATGCTAATGGAAATTGAAACAACATGATCCAAACAACTATCGAAATGAGAATATTAATGATGATAACCAAAATTGGATGATCTTAATCTGAATAAATGTTTGAAATACTTTAAGCAAGATTTGAATGGTTGTTTGATTTTTCTATCATATCTCTAAAGCAATTCAATGATGTACTGAACTAAAAAAGAAAGGAAGGAGTATGACTTTTCTTTGTCTGTTGTTTGTGAGGAAATTATTAGTACTATGCAAATTGGTCGCGAGACATGCTCTACTACGTATCATTGATGACATTTCGGAATTTGCATGGGAAACGGGTTAACTCTTGTCTGTTTATGTAAGCGATACTCAGGTCATCTTAGTTCAATTATACCTAGATGCTTGTATTAACTTGCTATATCAAAAATTATGAAAGCAATACTTAGGTCATCACTGGTGCTAACATACCCTTTGATGCTTGTATTGACTTTCAACATTTCAATGCTCTATGATGATACAAAAAGCACAAATAAGCTCTCCAAATGGCAATATTGTATGGATATCCTGCATGGTTAGTATAGATTGCATTCATGTTAGAATCTGCATTTTGCATTTGTAGATTTTCCCAAAAGCTGGCAAAGTATAAAATGTCTCAATAAAAAAATCAAAGTTGATCACATGAAAACACTATGAGGTGCTACCCCCAAATGTTGTTGGTCTCACACCACTTGTTCCTACATCAGAAGATCAAATCGTCAATAACATCAGAAGATCATACCATTATTCAAATCAAAATGGATCATCAAATCAATCAAATCAATCCAATCAGAATACATCATTCGACTATTTGTTTTTAACAACTTTGAAAACAAATTTATCAACATCATGTTTGTTTTTAACAACTTTAGAAGCAAACATATCAACCGATTTGTCTTTCAACAACTTTGAAAGCAAATTTATCACAATCTTGTTTGTTTTTAACAACCTTAGAAGCAAACATATCAACAAACAATTTGTTTTTCATTTTCATGAAATCAAATATATCAATTTTTGTTTGTTTTTAACAACCTTAGAAGAAAACTTATCAGACAACTATTTGTTTTTAACAACTTTAAAAGCAAATTTTTCAGCTATTATTTGTTTTCCAACAACCTTGGGAACAAATTTATCAGAAAAACATCATCAAATCAGGGCATCTCAATACACAAAATTGGATCATTTTATCATATTTTATCATAGTAGGGGCAATTTAGGTCATCAATTTTTCATTTCACATTTTTCCACATCAATTTCTTCACATCATTATTTTCAAACGATGAATCGACATCTTCAAAATCATAAAAATCAAAAAATTCACAAGAAATCAAAATCTTATCGATTCATCATTTGAGGGGGCATATACCTATGAACATTCGACATTCAAATTTCAGGGGAAAATTTCAAAATTCTTTGAAGCAATGCGTGAAAACACATCACTTCAAAGAGGGGCAAAATGTATACACCTAAAAATGGTCACATCACATTGTCTGGTAATTAATTAAATATTTTTAATATTTAATTAAATCTCTGAATTTCATCTACGTATAAATAAATTTAAATAATTTATTTATATTGTTCATTATTTCATTTCGATTAAATAAATAAGTTTATTTAATCATCTTTTCTTATTCATTTCTTAATTAATTTAATAAACATTATGATTTATTTATATTAATTATCATTTAATCTTGGCTTGGATATTTTATTCAAATAAAGATTAAATATTTCCTCTCTTTTAATTATATTCTTCTAAATGTTCATTCATCATTAAATATTTTAAATATTTAATGTAATTCTTCTAATATCTATTCATAATTAAATGTCTCAAAATATTTAATTAATTCTTCTAAAGTCACATTACAATTAAATATTCCAAAATATTTAATTAAATCTTCCATATTGTTAAAATCAAAAATCAAATTCAATAAATGAAATTAAATAAATTTATTTATTTATTTAATTTTTGGATTATCTTCAATAGCCGTGAAACAAACTGCCGAAACAGAAAAATTAAATTCCTCTATTTTTGTGCAGGCTTGTTCCCGTGGGTTGAAGACAGGCATCCACCCTTCTCTCCAACCTCTCAAACTCTTCCATCTTCTTCTCAACTTCTCCATCTCTCACCTTTCAAACTTACCAGACAACCTCACAGTCGTTGATTCTTGCCAGCCAGGATTGTGCCTGAGAAAAACTATAAATAAGACTGTCGGGACTTTGAATTCATATAGAAGTTTTAAGTAGGAAAATTATAGTCAAATTGCAAGTAGTATAAGCATTCATAGCATTCATAGCATTCATAGTATTCAAATAGCATAGCATAGCAATAGCAGCATAGAATCATGACATCTTCTATTCATAGCCCCTATGCATAATCCATAGCCCCTGTCCATATTTGTATCAGCAATTTCACTCTACCAGCATATAGGATAGAATTTCCTTTTGCATAACTCATTCTACAGCAGCCATTTAGAGAAGCTGACTTTACACAAAATCTTAGAGCAGCAGCTTCAAATCTCTGGAGATAGAGGAAGATGGAACGCTTCTGAGAATTATCTTTATTTCTTTGTTTGAATTTCTTCAGTAGAATGTTCTATTAATTGTGTTTTTGTTTTCATTTAGATTACTCAAATTAACGATACATAGGTACATTTCAACAAATATTTTTTTAAAAAAAATTACATTGGTTTGTCAAAATTTTGATGAACTCAACCAATGAATCACCGAAAAGGTTCAAAAAAGTTTATATCGCTACAACGAAGGCTTCATCGTAACTCCTTGTCCATTTTGTTGCAATTTTGACGAATTCCACTGATGAATCAAAGAAAAGGTCTGACGAAGTTGCTTAGCTGCGATGAAGGCTTCGTTGTAACTCCTTTCCCATTTCATCACAATTTTGATGAACACAACCAATGAATCACATAAAAGGTCTGATGAATTTGCTTAGCTATGACGAAGGCTTCGTCATAAATACTTTCCCATTTCATCAAAATTGTGACAAACTTCTGGTGTTCTTTCGATGCTTCAGAAGAGCCATTGCAATTGCATTTTGGTTGTAATTCGTAGGTGGATACAGGAAGTTTTCGTCGATATTCTAACGAACATCAGACTCATTTGATGATGTTGATGACCGAAGAATCTGCATTGTTATTTCAACATTTAATTCATCATCGGACTTGCGACGAAAAAAAAAATGAAAATATTTTTGTCATTTCATCACTTTTTCGACAAAGATTTGTTGAACGACCGACGAACGTCCGTCAAAAAATAGTGTCAAATTTAGTAGTGTTTGTACACTGAGAGAATAGATGCTCATCAGGAAAAGAGTCATCTATAGGCTAATTTTCCTTTGATGTAGTTAGCCTTGAAAGAAAATATGCAAGAACATTAGCCTTCCCTGGCTTATCCATAATGGTTATATCAAACTGCTACATCAACAATAACCATCTTGCCAATCTACCTGTGATCAAAGGTTTATTCATGAGATACATAATGACTGCATGATCAATGTGCACAAAGATTTGGTAGCCCATTATGTAATGTATAAATTTGTTCAGTGCATAGATTATTGCCAGCATCTCTTTCTCTGTCACTATATAATTGAATTCAGCTCCTTGCAATTTTTTGTTGACAAAGTAAATAGCATTTTTAACAGCTCCCTCTTTCTATCCTAAGATCACTCCTATGGCATGATCTAATGCATCAATGTGGATGCAGAAAGCAAGCTCCCAATTAGGTCCCTTGAGTATAGGAGCATGAGTCAAAGTTGCCTTCAAGTAAAAAAAACCTTGTCACAAGCTTCAGTCCACTGAAATTCAACATCTTTAGTGCAAAGGGTATACAATGGTGTTGCTACCTTGATGAAATCCTTGATGAATCACCTATAATATCCTGCATGACCCAAGAAACTCTTAACATCCTTCCATTTTGCAAGTGTAGGAATATTTTTGATTACCTCAATTTTTGCAGGATCTACTTGAATTCCCTTGTGGAAGATGTAGTGGCCAAGAACTACACCCTCTTGCATCATCATGAAATAATTTTCACTATTTAAGGAAAAGTTTTGATCCTCACATCTTTGTAGGACTCTCTTGAGATTCTCCAATGCTTCATTAAAATCAGCACCATAAGTGGTGAAGTTGTCCATATAAATCTCCATGCAATCATGAGAAATGTCTGAGAATATGCTAATGACTACCCTCTGGAAAGTTGCAAGTGCATTGCACAAACTGAATGGGAGTGCCAAATAGGCATAAGTTCCCCATGGATAGGTAAATGTGGTCTTCTCCTGGTCTTCTAATGCGATTTGGATCTGGTTGTAGCCATTGAATCCATCGAGAAAAGATAAGTATTGCTTTCCTGCAAGTGTGTCAAAATTTGATCAATGAAGGGTAAATGAAAGTGATCCTTCTTAGTGGCAGCATTAAGTTCTCTATAATCAAAACAAACTCACCATTTCCCCCCTTTCTTGGGCACAATCACTAATGGAGATACCTACTGAATATCTGAAATTGGGTAGAAAAATCCTGCATCTAGCACTTTCTGCAGTTCTCCTTTCACAATTTCTCTTAGTGCAGGGTTAATCCTTCTTTGTGGCTGTCTTACTAGAGTGCAATCATCTCTTATATAAATTTTGTGGGTAAAAATTTTAGGATCTAGTCCCTTCATATCATGATAATCCCACGCAAATGCATGTTGATGGGCCCTTAATAAGTTTGTTAATAACAATTGCTTCTCTTCATTCAATTTACTATTAACATTATATATATTTTCCTTCTAACACCTGGACTTGTGTAGTAAACTCTAGCATGGCTACTTCATTAATACATGGTACCTTTAGTTCATATAGAAGAAATGTATGGAACATACATGTTGTTGTGGGAAGTTTTTCTATAGGAACAGTGGCTGCAGAAAGAATGTCTACAGGAGGAGTATCTGCAAGAATAGTGGCTACGAGAAGAGCAAGAAAAAGTGTCCTGACCGAAGGAGAAGATGATGCTTCCTCCACTTCATAATTTTTTTGAATGAGATTATCCAACACTTCATCCTCATCTTGGAGCTTCATGAAAGAGCTTTTGCCTAGCATCATAAGTTGTGCCACAAAATTAATTTCCTTGGCCTCTTCACCAACTTGTGGTCATACAAAACCTTTCTCATCATGAGATGGCTGAGTAGGTGGATAAAGAACAAAAAATTTAGTACTCCTTCCATCTAAAATGGTCATGTCACTTGACCGACATCTAATGTATGTGTAGACATCCAAATTTGGACACTTAATTTATCCAAATTTATCACTTTTCATCTAAACATTCTCTTATCCGAGTTAATTAAGTAATATTACTATTATTTAATTAATATATTTAATTTTGCCAAATCCTTGAGGTAATTAATTAATAATTAAATATTAAATACCTTACCCTCCTTAATCCTCTTTTCATTAAATGAATTAAATAAATATTACATTTATTTAATCTCTCACATGTCATTTTCATTTAATTCTAATCCATCTCCTAATCTCTTCATTAAGGATGTGCACATGCCTAATCCTTGATTAGGATGTGTCACATCCTCCAACTTTTGCAAGTTGGCTTCTAATCCACAATAACTCCTAATTATCCTCTAATTACTAATTAGTTAAACCTAATTGGTACCTTAGTCAACTCTCCCCATCCCCCAAGGAATTTTTAATTCCTTTTTATTATTCCTAGAATCCCCTTTTCCCATGCATCTTCTAGAATCTTTGACTTGTCACATCAAGTCACATGTGACAAACTCCAACCTTTTGGGAACATTGTCTTATCCACTAGATTCTTCCAATCATTATGAATTTAAAATTCACTTTTATTCACCTAAGATTCTTCCCATCTCCCAATGTACTTGGAAGGTACTTGTCCTTCCTCCACATCATGTACCTCTCTTCCACATCACCTGCACATCATCCTACCTTTAGCCACTTCACTATCCACATGTCAAGATGTGAGGGCTTGTGAGTTCTCAACCCACCATAGCCCTTCATCTTGACCTTGTTGGATCAATCTCAACCATTGAATTCTCTAGAGAATTCAAGTTCTCCTATAAATACCCCCTCCTCAAGGGCATTTGGAACACTTAGCCATTTTATAACTACATGCTACCAATTTGCATACTCACTCATTAACTATCATCTAGCCATCCATTCCAATCATTTTGCATAAGTTGATCTTGCATTTAGTCAATCAAGAAGTCATCTGAGGAGCACACAAAATCATCTCAATCAAGGGCCAACCAAGGAGTCTTCAACAGCAAGGAAGGTGAAATCATTTGCATCTTGTTTTATCCATTTTCCTTCTTGTTTTATCACTCTTTAGGCTAATCTTGAAGTGTCCTTAGTCTTTTATCATTTGCATTTTTAAGTTATTTTGCACATAAGAGTAGGGTAAAATTCTAAGGTACACATTTTTGGCACGCCTGGTGGGACCCACAAACGGGTTCCTATACTTCATGTTTGTTGTTGTTGAGATTTTTGCAGGAACACGTCGCAGTGGGGCGATTACGCCCCTATTTTTACTACAGTGGGGCGATTACACCCCTGTTTTACCGCAGTGGGGCGATTATGCCCCTATTTTTACCACAGTGAGGCGATTACGCCCTTGTTTTTGCTGCAGAAGGGCGACTGCGCCCTCTTGGGCTGAAAGCTATTTTTTCTGCTAATATTTTACTGCAGTGGGGCGATTACGCCCTCTTGGCTAAAAACTATTTTTTGTCCTAATATTTTACTGCAATGGGGCGATTATGCCCTCTTGGTTGAAAACTGTTTTTTGTGCTAATATTTTACTACAATGGGGCAATTACGCCCTCTTGGCTGAAAACTATTTTTGGTGCTAGTATTTTACTGCAGTGGGGCAATTACACCCTCTTGGTTGAAAACTATTTTTTGTACTAATATTTTTCTACAGTGGGGCGATTACGCCCTCTTGGCTGAAAATTGTCTTTTGTGCTAACATTTATTGTAGTGAGGCGATTACGCCCCCTAGGCTAAAATTTGTGCTCACTTTTTCGCAGTGGGGTGATTACGCCCCTGTTTTTACCATAGTGAGGCGATTATGCCCCTGTTTTAACCGCAGTGGGGTGATTACGCCCCTGATTTGCTACAATGAGGTGATTACGCCCCTGTTTTACCATAGTGAGGTGATTACGCCCCTGATTTGCTACAGAAAGGTGACTGCGCCCCCTGGAAGGTAAAACTGTTATCTTGACTTCGATTTTTCTTTGCTATTTTCTCCCTAACATTGTTCTTGCAAGGATACATGTGTTTTTTGCTAACCTTCTGCAGCATATTCTTGTGAAGTTGATGGAGAAAGCGGGATAAGACATCTAACATTTGTTTGCAGGGCTATCCATTTGCTCAAACTTTTTAAATTATCCTTGTTGTTTACATCAATCTAAGAACATAGTTTAATTAGAGGGAGTAATATTCATTGTGTGCGGTGCTTGTCTTTTTGTGTTACCCAAAGGGGGCATTAGCTTGTTTTCACTTTCCCCTTGCACTTCGTGTGAGCCTGGGGAGTAGTTGGAGACGATTAGTATTTTTTTTATAGTGGGACCTGCTTGGGGATTTCATCACCCCAAGGGACGATTCCAACCACACGTACCGATGGGGTATATAAAGGGGGGAGAGCTAAAGTTGTACCCCAATCCAGTCACGTCATAATTAGCAAAGCGTCGAAGCTAGGGTGATACCTAGATAGATGTGAAGAGTTGGTCCGAGCCCTTCAGTATCTCGCTGGGGTTCCCGACTCACTCTTGTGACGGGCTGGTATTCATGGTTGTGCCTCACATACCGAGAGTATATCGAGGACTCCCTAGACACCTTGTGTATCCTAGATTAAGACCTCTTTGGCTATACCCTTAACACTAATCATAGGGTTGTGTTTGCTTAAGAGTGTTTTCTTGTGAGAAACCAGTGAAATTTTGACAATTTGGCCTTATCATTGTCATTTTAAAGTCCTTTCCATAGTCATTTGCATCAAACCAAGTTTTTGTTTTACCGCAGTGAGGCGATTACGCCCCTGTTTTTATCGTAGTGAGGCGATTACACCCCTGTTTTACCGCAGTGGAGTGATTGCACCCCTGCTTTTACCGCAGTGAGGCGATTACGCCCCTGGTTTGCTATAGAGGGGCGAATTTTCCCTCCTGAACATCCGGGATTGCCCCATTTGGGTCCCTTTAGCCTCTAAACCATCATTTAACCATTCCCAACCATTATCTCATCATCCTAAGCCTTCGTTTTGTCACTCTAAACCTCCAAAAACCTCCATTTGACCATTTTAAACCTCCATCTCATCATTCCAAACTTTCGCTAACCATTCTAAATCCCCATTCATTCTCCACAATTATCTTTAGTCCACCCGTTCATTTTAATTTCTCCCTAATCCACCATAATTTTTTTTTACCATTTGCATCGCCAAACACCACCCATAACCAAACTGTCCTAACCTTGTATTACAAAGCGGTTACCCAAATTGACCATAGCACTTGAATTTGATTATTAGCCTTTAACTTCAACCCCAATCAATTTGCTTCCATCTTGAGGTGAATTCAGTGGCGTAAGTTATCATCCTCGGCCCAATCAATCCATTCCTATCTTAAGGTGGATTCGGTGTCGTGATCATCTTTTTAATCAATTAAAGCTCTTGGTTGCTAAGGGTAACTTCCTTTGATTAAAATCAAGGTCTCCCTCTCATCCTTTATCATCCAATCATACCCGTCCAATCATCCAAATCTATCAAAACCAATCATTCGATCAAATTTTCCAATCAATCAAATCACATACAATTAATCTTAATAATCGAATCCAATCCAATCCAATCTTGCCAAATCCAAATCCAATCCCATCAAAATTTAGTCCAATCCAATATATCCAAACAAAATCTGATCCAAATCCAAACCCCATCCAAATCAGATCTCATCCAATCACAATCAAATCATTCATCAACAACATCTTTATAATCCACTCGTAGCACATTTGCATGCCCGTTTAGACCCGATCATAGACAAAGAAAATGGCCGACCATCAAGCCCAGAATGCCCGATCAAACAACCCTCAAGATCCCAACAACACAATGAACATCTTATCAGATCCTAACAAGGGTACTAACACCCTTCACGATCCTCATAATGGTACTTCATCGCACTCTAACACCGAGAATCAGAATAACTCACCACATGGTGAAGAGAGTATGGTTAATCAACCTAAACCCACACTTGAGGAACATTTTATTAATCCCGCCAATGTGCAAATGACTGACCGTTTGCTTGAAAAACATGGGGAAGAAATCTTGGCCCACCTAATTGAGAAGGTTGTCAAACCCCCCTCGAATCTTGACTTGTCCAAATATAGGGGTACCCCATCTAATGTACTCCAAGGTTCACAAAATGCACCAAAAGGTTCATACTTCTCCAATGTTCCGCTAGTTGAGGGTTGGCATCAACCTAAATTTGGCAATGTCGTTCTTTATCAGGTTAACTATCCCCCACACGCTTCAACCTCAGTTATAGGAGGACCTCAAGTGCCTGATCCCAATAATCATTTTGCCTACGGTATGCCAAAAAATGTTCCACAACCTCTTCCATTAACGTTAACAACACCCCCTCCTCCAAATCAACCTCCAGTCAACATTGGGGGCACCTTCTTTGCCACATCACTACCACCTCCTGGGACCTCAAATCTACCATCTCAACAGCTTCACCAATCCAACATTCTGCCTCAATTACCTCTACAAGGCACATCCCAGCTAAACGTTATAGGTGGTACCCAACAACCCCCTTCACAAAACACTTCTACGCTACCTTAGCCATCTCATCAACAATAACCACCCTACCAATCACAAGGAAATCCATCTCGACCTATCGCCCAAACCATATCCCCCTTTCTCGCATCCATTTTGCGTCTGAAAGTTCAACCACAACACAATATCCCACCTCAGCCCATACAACATTTGACATCACAACAACAACCTCCCCAACACTACTACTATCACAATCAACATCAACTTCACCCACAACCGCATTATGCGACCTCCCAACAATCACAACAATACCCCCAATACCAAAAAACCAACGCGCAACGTCCCATCCAAGTTCCTCAACAATCTACCTTGCACTTTTATCAAACAAATCCATATTATCCCCCACAACAACAGCCCCTGTATCAACAAAATCCCCTGTCTTACCAGCAAGCCATATTAGCATCCAATCATTCAAACCCGTATTTCAACAATCTGACGCCATTTCAACAAGATCCTCTATCATCCTATCATCAATATCCCCCCAACCCACCACCAGCTAGCTCGGATTTGTTGGAAATCAAAGCCGCACTTAAGGATCTTCAAGTCGGGGCTACAAAACAATCATTCAAATTTGAAGATATATGCCCATATCCGTTTGATCCCTCCATCTCATCATTCCAAACTATTGTTTTAACCATTCTGAATCCCCGTTCATTCTCCACAATTATCTTCAATCCACCCATTCATTTTAATTTCTCCCTAATCCATTCAAAATTCCATACCCTCACCTAACAAACACCATAATTTTACCATTTACATCACCAAACACCACTCATAATCAGCGCAGAAAGGTGGAAGCACCCTCTGTTTTGCTGCAGAAAGGTGGAAGCGCCCCTGTTTTGCTTCAAAAAGGCGGAAGTGCCCCTATTTTTGTTGCAGAAAGGCGGAAGTGCCCCTGTTTTGTTGTAGAAAGCTGTCAACACCCCTGATTTTGCTGCAGAAAGCTGACTACGCCCCTTTAACTTCCCGGGGCTATCATTTACAAACCATGCATTGGATCGACTTCGTTCAAAAACCAAAGTTAATTAGTTTTTTAAGCTCTATCTAGTGGTACCTTCCATTTCCTCCTATCAAGAATTTTACCATCCCAGGGCGGCCACACCCCGCATCGCGGGGTGGACACGCCCCTAACTTCCCGGGGCTATCATTTACAAATCATGCATCAGATCAACTTCATTCAAAAACCAAAATTGCTCAATTTTTTGAGCTCTATTTACTGGTACCTTTTTTTTCTTCCTATATAATCAAACCAATCCATTCCTCCAATCATCTAATCAACCCAAGCACACCAATCCTATCCAGTTCATCCAATCACAATTATCCAATCAGCATCATCTAATCATTTGATCATATCCAATCAAACTGATCTAGTACTTTAATCAATCCCATCGCATCATCCAATCATCCTAATCTAAGCTTTCATCCAATCTTGATCTGAGCTTGACCAAAATCCTGATTTGAGCTTTAATCTGTTCCCATCCAAAATCTTTTATCCATCCTCTTTATCCTTTCACCATCATGAGTCCTTATCCTCCATCAATAGTGGTCAAGGGAAACCCTAATTATGTTGATAATGATAACGAAAGTCTTGTTGATCAAGAGGTATACGGCATAGATCCCCTTAACACTATCATATCTAGTAAGCTTTCTCCACCCACTTTCCAAAATCCAATTACTCCTATGAGCTATCCCATTATGTCTTCATCCATTCCTAATAATGATCCTTATGCTACCTTTGACAAGGGATATCCATCATACCCTTCATCTACATCATCCTCTTATCCAACACCCACATTGTCTTATCCTAGTATACCATCTCAATACCCCTATCCTAATCCCCCATCCACATCCTCCTATCTAAATTCTTCATCCGCATATACCCACTACCCTAATCTTCCATGCCAATCTGCTCACTCTAATCCTACATTCGTACCTTTGTATCCTAATCCAACATCCACATCAACTTATCCTAATCCTGCATCCGCAGTTCAATTTCTCCATCCACCACCCACATCCTCATGTCCTAATTCACCATCCCAATCCCCTTATCTTAACCATTCATCTAACCTTAATCCCCCATCTATTTCCAGTCCTGCATCCAATCCCATTCCCCCATCTAATCCTAGTCCACCAATCCATAATCCTTCATCCACTCCCACCATGCCATCTCAGCCTAGAGCATTCAAGTTCTTCACTCCAGAAGTTCTCCAAGAACTTATAACAAAGAAGACATCTCCCACTCCACACCTTGAAGTTATGGAATCATGCCATCCCAACCCATCATCCATGATCATTAGAGATGAGACCCTTCTCCACTCAACACCTATCATTGATGATACCACCCCTAGCACCACTCAAACCATCGAAACCATCACATCCTCTGAATCCATTGGGCCCCCATCTCCTTCCATCATACCCTCTGAATCCACTGAGCTCCCATCTCCTACCATCACATCCTTTAAATTCGTTGAGCCCACTGAACACCCACTTCCTTCTCCAAGAGTCGTCGAACCCATTGATGACACCCTAATCCAATCAACTTCTTCCACTCCTAGTGTCACTAAAATCCATTCCCATGAATGTTTTGAATCATCCATCCCTCCATCTTCCCCACTTGAAGAGTCTCTCCACCACTCTGTCATCTTGCCATCCACACAAGATGAGTCATGCCAAGAGTCTAATCGAAAGCATGCCAACATATCCCCTTCTCCAGATCAAGATCCTACCATCCTATCTAGTTCACCTCAAGATCACAGTCCCCCATCCATTCCACCCCATGATCCCCTTGTCTCCACTGCTCCATCTTCATCTCCATCACATGAGCCTACTACCACAAATCCAAATCCTATCATATCCCCTAATCCCTCTCTTGATACCACCCATCCACATGCTGCTATCCCACCATCTCCCTCTCATGATCCCCCATCATCACCTAAAATTGCTATACCCACACCGCTTGCATATCCCCTTGGTACTCTCACATTCTTCCATGGTGGCCTCCTCGAAGAAGAAAAACACAGTGTATTTACCACCCATCATCCTCCACCTAATGATGGACTCACATCATGTTTCCAGAATAACACAAATCCTATCATGGATCGCATCCTCAAGAAAATGAACTATCAAGGAAAAGGTCTAGGCCTTCATGAGCAAGGTATTTTAGAGCCCATCCAAGTCAAAGAACAAGTCTGCATGCAAGGTCTTGGAACTATTTCCCAAGACTCACAATCTAAAGATGTTGGTACAACCTCTAAACATCCTCAACGAGCCTTTTCCAAAAGAAATGTTGGCTCTTCCCATCGCCCCACTAGATCATATGTTGCCATCCCTCCTCCTCTATCATATCACCTCAAAACCACCATCCATATCCCTCCTTCATCTACTCCATCCATTTTGGGTCCTTACATCCCTCCATCCACCATATCCCATCCTTCATTCACTCCATCCATCTTGGGTCCATATATCCCAAGATCACCTCCTCCATCTCATCCTTTCATCCATTCATCACCTATCCATCTCATCCATCATAAACATCCCTCTCACATGTCCCCTAATCAGGATCAACAAAGGCACATACCGCACATCCTCCATCTACACATAATCCCCATATTCCTACCTTCGTCGCTCCACATCATCCATCTCCTCACACCCATCCCATTGCTACTAAACGCACTTTGGTTGTTAAAGAAAACATGCATAAATTCAAACATCCACATGAATCTAAGGCTCCACATGTCCCCTCCAAAAGACATGGTGAAGAGAAGAAAAATCTAAATCTAAATCAAATCTGTAGGCCACAAAGGCCCACCAAAGCAAAGATCAAAACCATATGGATCCCAAAGAAAAAATATGCAATGCAATCAAATGAAAAATCTATAAGAACATCCAAAGTTGCTAATCCAAAAGCTAGTCATACACCCCTTTCATCTCCTAAGTCTATTTTGGGTCCTTATGTTCCAAATTTCACCACCTCCTCTCCTCCATTATCCACACATTCTACATCCCTTAATCCTCTTATCTTTTCACATCCACCACCACATGTGCCAATGTTGGTCCTGAACACATATCCCCATCACATATCCCCCCCATCATTCCATCCATACCCTTTGTAGCATCCCATCCATTATCCCATGTATCTCCCCTCTCAAATCCCTCTAATTCATCCTCTTGCATAATCCATTTATCCTAATAAGGTTGTACCAACATCCAACAGTCACTTCAAACATGGGCTCTTAATACCTCATATAGCACCTGATGCTTGAGTCCTTCATCCATATTCTTATCATGTATCTTCTAAATTCCCTTATCCACATCCCTATCCTTATCCATTTTCATCCCCCTATTATCCAAAAATCCAAAAATTTGAAAAAATGTCCAAAAAAAAAAATAGTAAAGAGAAATAATTCGTCCAATGGTGAAAACTTGGCAAACAATCGCCTTGGATAAGTACCATGATGAAAACCTGGCAAATAGGCGTCATGCATAAATCCCCATCTACACTTGGGGGCAACTTCCTAATATGCATTCCCACTATGCTTCCCGCTATGCACCCATCTTCCTGTTATCCGTCCTCTTCATAAAACCTCTCCATCCCACCTATCTTCCGCATCCTACCATCATATCCCATTTATCTTGCATCCCTCCATCCTTCTTATGATCTTGATCAAAACAGGGGAACCTATCTATACATGCTTTGGCCACCTCTTGGTATACATTCCCTTCATTCATGCTCTGTTGTATTCCTTGGTCACCCATCCTATCCTCATCTAGTTATCTCCTATATCTTCCCATCCAATCGTCTTCCATCCCTCATGCCTCCTCGTATATGACATATCTAGAGTGGGGGCATCTGCTTCCTTTGTGACATAGTCCTTGGAGATATCATCTATCATAACATCCCTTCATCTCCCTATCCATCTATCATAGCATCCCTTCCATCTCCCCATCCGTATCTTCGTATCCATCTATCCTAGCATCCATTTCATCTCCCAATCCTTTTGTCCCTATCCATATATCACAACATCTCTCCCATCTCCCCATTCTTATCTTCGTATCCATCTATCCTAGCATCCCTTTCATCTCCCAATCCTTATATTCCCATCCATCCAAACAATCCCTCCCATCCCCCATCCCTATATCTCTATCCATTCTTTCATCCTTATCCTCATCCCATCTCACAATCCCTTGTCATTGGTATCTAGCTATAGGCCTCCCCCCATGCAACCCAATGCCATTTATCTAATCATCATCACTTCTGCTTCTTTTACACATCTTTTCAATCTCATATCTCTTCTCAATGTCCATTGCCCCATCCCTCATTATTCTTTTCTTTTTCACAACCGCTCCACCCCTCGGGGCGTGTCCTCCCTTCCCCAAGGCGACTCCCCCCTGGGGCGTGTTTACCCCTCCCTGGGGCAGCTCCGCCCCTCCCCAGGGAGTGTCCGTCCCTTCGGGGCGGCTCCGCCCTCCCGGGGCGGGTCTGCCCCGTTGGAGCAGCTTCGCCCCGTCGGGGCGGCTCCGCCCTCCCGGGGCGTGTCTGCCCCATCAGGGTGGGTCCGCCCTTGTGGGGCAGCTCCGCCTCGTCCCAGGGCATGTCCGCCCTCTCAGGGCATGTCTACCCCGTCGAGGCGTGTACGCCCCCAACCCGAGGCACATACACCCCACTGTGGCGTGCCCCTATCTCACCGTCCTTTGCTCCCTCACCAAAAATTCACATTTTTACTATCTTTTTCGAAAAACTAATCTCGACCCATTTTCTAATTTCCCCCCGCCATCAAAACCCATGTGTTGAAATTTTCAAAATTGATTTTTGATTTTTACACCGAAACTTCCAAAGGTCATAACTTTTGATTCGGGTGTCCGTTTGAGTTGAAATTTGATAGGTGGTTGTGTTATGAGATAACAAGTGGATTCCCAAATAGTTTTTTTGAAAGTCATTGGAACCCGTTTTGCCACATTTTCGGGGCCTCAAACTTTCATCTTGACCCTCAAAATCCCAATTTAGTATTTTTTTCCAACATTTTGAAAATTTGTTTTCACTCATAACTCGAAATGCATATCTCGAATTTGGGATGTTAGTTGGAAATTCATCCTATCTCAATATTGGGTATTTCTTGAAAAAAAATTGGACTTCCAAAAGTATATCCATGAGGTTTCCTAAAATGGCAAAATTTGACAATTTTTAAAAATTGCCAAATATGGAAAAATTTGATTGTCCCATTAAACCCCAAAACTTGGTGTAGAATCAATCCCATCATATCATCCTCCCATTTCATCCTTTTGGATAACTATCCCATCCCTGAGCTTTATGTGATTTTCCTCATCCTATCATCATCCTTTATCCATCATTTGCCTTTGGTCTTTGGTCGAACTACGTTGCCCCTGTGCTTTCACGTAGGCAAGGTTGATAATTTGATCCTCCCCCGGGGCATTTGTATGTCGTGTCTTGTGTCCTTCATTATCGATCACCATTTTCCACTTTTCTCCTTTTCTCCATCCTATCTTTATCATCCATCGAAGTCTCCATCATGGTCCGTCGTCAGCCTCTTGTCGAACAACGTTGCCCCTACACTTTCACGTAGGCAAGGTCGGTCACTTGATCCGCCCCCAAGGCTCCTCTATCTTCTAGCATCAGTCTTTCTACTATGTCCATCCACTCCTTTATCATCTATCATCAATCTTTGCTTTTGTCTCTCTAGTCCTTGTCATCCATCATTCATCTTCATCATCCTCTTTCTACTTTTATCCATGGTCAGTCATCTACCTTTTACTGAACTACGAGGGCTCTGTGCTTTCACGTAGGAAAGGCTAATCTTTGATCGACCCCCGAGCCCCTAGGTCTTTAGGATGTGTCAGTCTCATGTCTTGTCTCCCTTGTGTCGTGTTGTCAAGCTATGCCCTTATCTAGCTGGTTCTTAACAAACAAGATCCACTTGTATCAATAAATCCAATAGCTTTTGAATATCCTGCATCATATCAATATTTTAGTTAGTATCTATCATCTTCAGTCTCAACAAGATGCATCCTTCCTAACATACCTCATCAATCCCATCCATCCCCTTGATCCTATGGCAAATGGCGTTTGAAATTGATTGCGATCTTTTAATGTTTTTGGCTTTTGTTTATCATTTAAGCTCCCTATCATCACTTGTCAAGGCCGCCATGATTCATCATATTATGGCATGTTTTGATTGGTCCACATAGGGGCATATCTTGATCTTTTGTTTGATTGTGTCTTCTTGGTTGTCCCACATAGTACCCACCAAGATCCCCGAGGTCTTGTGTTATGCTGGGGCATCCTTTTGTGCTTATGGTTATTTTAATACCTAGCCTGACCAAGGTCTTTGTGACTTTGGTGTGTTGGGATAGCCTTCTGTTCTGTTGTGTTTATTTCATGCATTAGACACTATTACGCCTTGATTCCACATACGTTGGCACTTGGTGTCTTATGCTATAGCAAAAATCAGTGCTCTGAAGACGGAAAATTCTGTTAGGATTGCATTTCATTTTCCATTCTATCGTCTTGTATGTATCCCCCCATCCATTCATCCTTCATCCTTCTCTCACATCTCTATCCAACCCCCATCCATTCCATTTAGCCTGAATCATCTAATCATATCCTTGGTCTTGTTCTCAGTCTTGTTACAAGCCTAGATCCAATCATCTTCATCATCCTCATCATCCTCATCATCATCATCATCATCATCATCCAATTTTATTCTTCCATATCCCTTTGGTGTTGTTTTGGGATGTATCCTTCCCTCATCAACAACACTTTTGTCATCATCATTGGGAGGCATTCTTCCCTATCCTTTAGTGGTGTTTTAGGATGTACCCTTCCCTCATCAATACCACTCAGTGGGATGTATCCTCCCCTATCTTCGTGATTCATTGACAACACTCCATCCATCCTCAACCCCTTTTGGCTTGTACCTAGACTGGGGCAACATCGTCTTCGTCTTTGCATCCATTTTTGTTTCCCACCCTCCTGACGCCTTTTCATCCTTTCATATCCATCCCTTTGCATCATCTTCCTCATCTCCCATTTCTTTATCTCATCCATTTCGAGAGCACATTTGTGTTCTCTTGAACCCACATGTCCTCTCGAGGGGGCATCCTCAATCCCTACTCTTCATCTTCACCCCCATCATCTTTCTTCCTAGTCATCCCTTTGATGATTGGGGCATCTTTTCCAATCTAACCATCTCCTTCTGGGTTCTATATTTTAATATTCTTTGAAATGATGCTACTTCGTAACACCATCTAAAAGAGGGGAAAAATGTAGACATCCAAATTTGGACACTTAATTTATCCAAATTTATCACTTTTCATCTAAACATTCTCTTATCCAAGTTAATTAAGTAATATTACTATTATTTAATTAATATATTTAATTCTGCCAAATCCCCAAGGTATTTAATTAATAATTAAATATTAAATACCTTACCCTCCTTAATCCTCTTTTCATCAAATGAATTAAATAAATATTACATTTATTTAATCCCTCACATGTCATTTTTATCTAATCCTAATCCATCTCCTAATCTCTTCATTAAGGATGTGCACATGCCTAATCCTTGATTAGGATGTGTCACATCCTCCAACTTTTGCAAGTTGGCTTCTAATCCACATTAACTCCTAATTATCCTCTAATTACTAATTAGTTAAACCTAATTAGTACCTTAGTCAACTCTCCCCATCCCCCAAGGAATTTTTAATTCCTTTTTATTATTCCTAGAATCCCCTTTTCCCATGCATCTTCTAGAATCTTTGACTTGTCACATCAAGTCACATGTGACAAACTCCCCCCTTTTGAGAACATTGTCTTATCCACTAGATTCTTCCAATCATTGTGAATTTAAAATTCACTTTTATTCACCCAAGATTCTTCCCATCTCCCAATGTACTTGGAAGGTACTCGTCCTTCCTCCACATCATGTACCTCTCTTCCACATCACCTACACATCATCCTACCTTTAGCCACTTCACCATCCACATGTCAAAATGTGAGGGCTTGTGAGTTCTCAACCCACCAAAGCCCTTCATCTTGACCTTGTTGGATCAATCTCAACCATTGAATTCTCTAGAGAATTCAAGTTCTCCTATAAATACCCCCTCCTCAAGGGCATTTGGAACACTTAGCCATTTTATAACTACATGCTGCCAATTTGCATACTCACTCATTAACTATCATCTAGCCATCCATTCCAATCATTTTGCATAAGTTGATCTTGTATTTAGTCACTCAAGAAGTCATCTAAGGAGCACACAAAATCATCTCAATCAAGGGCCAACCAAGGAGTTTTCAACAGCAAGGAAGGTGAAATCATTTGCATCTTGTTTTATCCATTTTCCTTCTTGTTTTATCACTCTTTAGGCTAATATAGAAGTTTCCTTAGTCTTTTATCATTTGCATTTTTAAGTTATTTTGCACATAAGAGTAGGGTAAAATTCTAAGGTACACAGTATGCATTTACAATTTCCAACCAATTCCTTCCAAGAATGATGGGATACTCGTCTAGTGTAGCCTTAGAAGAAAGAATCATAAAATTTGCTAGGTATTCCCAGGAGTCTAGAACTAGCACAAGATCTTCCACTACACCCTTACGCTTTATAGTAGAGCTATCAGTAAGTTGCAAGACAGAAGGAGTAGATCTCATACTTGCAATATTTAGTTGTTGCAGGATGTCTTTGGTCATCACATTGATTGTTTCCCCTAAATCAATAAAAGCATCCTTCACTTGGATCCTATTTATGACAATTGTTACTATAGGACTTCCTAGGTCATTATACTTGGGAATAGTCACTTTTTCCAACATGATATAAGCTAGATTGCCCACCACATGAACTGTAGTTGGGTCTCTCTTCTTCATTCCTGGCTTCTTAAGACAAGCTTCCTTGATAGCTTTTTCATAGATTAGAACATCCTTTATGGACTAAAATAGGGGTATGTGAACACATATATGCTTTAGCTGATCCAAGATGTCAAAAGTGGTATCCTCCTTTTCTTCTTACTTCTTGGAAACATCCTATCTCTAAGGAAATGGTGGTTCTTGCTCAATTTGCTTGACTTGGACTAGTTTAGGATTCTTAGCCGCATTTGGTTGAATGGGATCATTCAAAGGCTCCTCCTCTTCCACAGTAATTTCAGTGATAATTGGCTTGGAAGGGGCTGGTAGAGTAGTTCTTGAGAGAAAATTGATGTCACCTACACTCACAACATATGCAGGGAATTGATTTGAATCAACAGAGTATGCAGGTTGCTATTGTGGTTTGTTATTAGGATTGGGTGTGGGCTGAGCTGGTAGCTGAGTTGGTTTAGGTGCATTTGAGCTTAGATTAGCAGGCGAAGGCATTATAGTAGGCTACTAGGGATGAGAAGGTGGTTGCATGTAACTGGTTGTCTGAGTAGGAAATTGTTGTCCTCTCCATTGATTTGTTTACTACCAATTTCCTAGAGGTGGTTGCTAGTGTCCTTGAAATTGTTGTCAATTCCCTTGAGGTTGTTACCACTGAGGTGGATAACTCTAATGATTGGTCCAAGCATTTCGATGGTTACTCCAAGGCTATGGTGGATATCCTCCATAACTGGGTGGATATGGGGGCTTCCATTGCTTACTAGATGAATAAGAGTTAAAATATGGCCCAAAATAGGATAGTGGATCCGGTGGCATACCTTGTCTTGGAGCTCAAGCCTTCCTTTGTGCAACATAGTAGACTTGGTCTTCTTCAATATGAATTGACTTGAACTCAGGTGGAATCTTCTTTCTTTTCAGGTTAGCTACCATCTTACATTGGCGGTCCTTCTTATTTTGTCTAGAGAGAGGGCAATATTATGTCAACATCATCTCTACCTCTTCTTGCTTCTTCTTGACCTAAAGTGCATCTAGTTGAGTAGCTAGATTGTTGATAATATTTTGCTTGAACTCTACCAGCAAATGAGTGATCTCCATTCTTGAAACTCCACTAGTAGTAGACTTACCCATGGAATATTGATAAATTCTCCCTTTCTTTGAAGCTGCCCTAGAGTAATTCTAGCATATTTTCTTGATATCCTCCCAAGGAACTTGGGAGATATCTCCTCCTACCATGAGGTCCAGGGCATCAGTGTAGTTGTCATTGATTCCTCTAAGGAAGAGAAACTTTTGTGAGTCCTCATTAAGTGCATGGTGTGAGGACTTTTGTAAGCAAAATATAAACCTTGCAATGTTGTCTTCCAAGCTCTCATCTTCCTTCTACTATATCCTAAAAATGTCACCTCTCATGCCACTACCCCTACAGTATTCCTTGTACTTCTCAAGAAATTTTTTCTTCATGTCTTCCCAAGTTTCCACAGTATCCCTGCCTAGGCTCATGAACCATCTTAATGCGGCCTCTTTTAAAGTGGTGGGAAATAACTTAAGCCTATGGGAATCATTAGTGTAATCATAACTCCAGCAAAGTATGTCAAACTCAAATAAGAAGGTATCAGGATCTTTTGTCACAAGTCCATAAAAATTGGGGAGTGCTAAGGTAGGAATGTTCTTGATGTTGTCAACTTCATTTTGGTGGGAAATAGAAAAGGGAAAGGCTAGTTGGTTGTTTGTTCCTATTTGCATCACTCATTCCTACTTGATGTGGTTCTAATACAAAGGGGTTCTCAAGCTGATTTTGATCTTCAGAGGATACTTTAGAGCTAGTCAGATCAGGATATGCATTAGTAAAGGGGTGTGTATCTTCTTCTCCCTCTTCTTTTTCTAGGTTTTGGTACTCAACTAGCTTGAATGGATGAGGATTGTTATAAATAAATCTCTCATAAGCATCCCTTCTCCTTCCTCTATGCATGCGGTATCACTCACTATTAGTTAGCTCACACAGAGAATTGGTAAAGAATCAGGGGGGTCATTACTTCCTAAAAGAGGATATGCTAAGAACAACTTCCAAAAACACTACAGCAAGAAAAACTACCAATAACTCCAAAATACTTCCTAGCTTAACACCATCCTTGGAAATGACGCCAAAAATGTTGGTCTCCTACAACGATTTCATAACTAAGCCTTTACAACCATGATTTAAAGACTGGACATCTAACCTAAATAGCTATTCAATCATCATGAAGGTGCATTTAACTTGTCAACCTATGGACATGAACTTGAAATGCTTCAACATACTATGTGCATTAGTGGCTCAAGTAGTTATTGCACTCTACAACTAAGAAACACAATACTGAAAGTAAATTGCTTAAAAGGAAATAAAGAAATTGTTGAACATCAACGAACAATTACGCTAAGCTGAAATGCAGAGCAAGACTGAAAATGTGAGCAACAAATAGAAGACTACTCTGTCTACTTTGGCTGCAGGAACAGTCATAGAATGAAATTCTAGTGGCTACAAGAATAGTCGATGCCAAATTTCTAACTAAGTACTAAAAAACAAGTAATACTAAACTAATGCTAAACTAAGAAGATGAATTACTCACCAAGTGGGCCCCCTTGGATAAGTATCCTCTAAACTAACAAGAACTCAAATGCTCGAACTTGGAACTTTATTTCATTCACTGTAAATCATGCATACAAAGAGTAATATATATGTATTGTTGAAACTATAGAATGGAAATACAATATCAAATCATGCAACCTTCTAAAAAAGGAGCATCAAATCATTATTTATACTACAGCTAAACAAGGAAGTCAACTCCATGACTAGGAGGACGCCATTTAGAGAAAATAGGGAAAAGTGGAGCGATGGTAGTTATGCATGCATGGAATTTGGTCAGACATGCAAGTCAAGTGTAGATCCACAAAATAGTAACACCCATGCATGCTCGATCATTAAGGTCCACTACAAGGTGATTACGTTCAGTTGCATGAAGAATCTTTTTCATTGACTACCTTTGACTTGGATTGATTTCTTAGCTAGACGTTATGGTGCATGCCAAACTGGTGGTGTCCTCCTCAACTTGGAATATTAAATCTGCATGTCAAGGTCAGTACACATAATAACTACACATCTATAACCACTCTAAGAGACATTCATTAATCACATGCAAAATCAATATAGATAACCCACATATTATGCCAAATATCATTAATCTTGCAAAGATAGGATAATAGCAAATTTCAATGGTTTGAGGGAAAAATTATGCCAATACTAACACTTAAGCATTAAATTCTATGACATCTATGAGAAAATAGACTACATATTCTACCCAAAACTAGACCAAAAACTAGGCTCATCACATTATACTCTACCTTAGCAGTAGATAGGGAAATGTAATTTTGTTTTCTACTCAACTAAGATACCAACTTCTTCCCTAGTAAGAAGGAAACACCACTAGTGATTTTCCTATCATCTACATCTCCTGCCCAATTCGCATTAGAATAGGCACTCAAGGTAAGATCATCATCTTTAGGATACCAAAGCCCAAAATCAATTTTTCCTTTCAAGTATCTGAAAATTCTCTTTATAGTAGTCACATGAGATTCTTTTGGATTAGCTTGATATCTAGCAACCATACACACAACATTCATGATGTCTAGTCTGTTCTGAGTTAAGTAGAGAAATATGCCAATCATTGACTTGTATCTTGTTTGATTTTCTGTAGGAGAATCATCATCACCTCCAAAAATAATGTCATCAAAAAAGACTTCAATAATCAACTCTTTATCATGATCCAACTTAAAATACAAGTTTTTGTTAGTAGTGCCTTTATTGAATCCAATCTTTAGTAAGTATTTATCTAGTCTAGCATACCAGGCTCTGGGGGCTTGCTTGAGTCCATACAGAGCTTTCTTCAATTGGAAAACCATGTCTTCCTTATCATTTAATTGAAATCCATTTGGTTGTTCAACATATACCTCTTCTTCTAACTCACCATTCAGAAAAGCTAACTTCACATCCATTTGATAGACTTTGTAGTTCTTATATGCAGCATAAGCAATAAATAATCTTATAGCTTCAATTCTAGCAATAGGGGAAAAGGTTTTTTCAAAATTAATACCTTCCATTTATGAATACCCTTTACATACCAATCTTTCTTTATTCCAAACCACTTCACCTTGTTCATTTAGCTTATTCTGAAAGACCCATTTAGTACCAATCAACTTTTTATCTTTAGTTCTAGGAACAAGAATCCATGTATCATTCTTTTCAATCTCCATTAGTTCTTCCTTCATAGCTTACATCTAGTGTTCATCATTACAAACTTCATTAATAGTATCTGGATGATCTAGTAGAGTCCTCATCAACTCTAACATTTGCACTTTCAACCATTTTTCTCAATCTTCTATTATAGCATGGGTAAGCCTTGATTTTAGTAGAGTAACTAGAAAGATTCCTTCATCACTCCTTGCATCAAACTTTCCTATATCCTCATCTCTCTTAATATAACAGTTGCTTCCAAAGATCTTGAAATATTTAATAGTAGGCTTATAACCAAACCACAACTCAAAAGGAGTCTTACTAGAAATACCATTGACATTTACTTGGTTTAGAGTGTACACATCGGTGTTTGTACAAATTCTCTCCAATAGATGTGAGGCACATTTCATTCTAACATCTAGCAACATCTAGAATTATTTTGTTCTTTCTCTCTACAACTCCATTCTCTTGAGGGGTTCAGGAAGCAAATAACTGCTTTTTGATTCCACACTCTTCACAAAAATAATTGAACTCTCAAGAGGTGAACTCACCACCTCTATCTGACCTTAGGCATTTGACCTTTAGACTTGTCTCATTCTCTGCCATAGCTTTGAAATTTTTGAACTTCTCTAATGCTTCACATTCTTCTCTTAAGAAAGCAACACATATCATCCTAGAGTAATCATCAATAAGAAGCATAAAGTACCTTTCTCCTTATAGACTTATAATTCTGGAGGGACCGCACAAATCAGTATGCACCAGCTCTAGTACTCCATTATAATGATTTTATTTTCTCCAAAAAGAAACTCTAGTTTGTTTTCCCATTTAACATTCCTTGCATATTGTGTTAATAGGCTTCACTAGCTTAGGTAGATTTGTTACTGCTTGAGTGGAGCTTACCTTGATAATGTTATCAAAATTCACATGACACAACCTCCTATTCCATAACTAGCTTTCATCTACTTGAGCAATTAAACAACTTTCATTAGCAGCACTCAGGTGAAAAATATTACCTCTTTTCTTTGTACCTAAAGCAATTACATTTCTAGAGCTTCCAAGTATCCTGCATCTTCCATTTTTCAAATAAAGATTGTAACCCGTGTCCACCATTTTTCCAACACTCAACAAGTTATGATTTAAGCCTTCAACATAAAGGACATCATCAGTGTTATGTTTACCACCAAGAAAAATAGATCCTCTGCCACGAATCACACCAACATTGTTATCTCTGAATCTTACGACCCCACCATCATATTTCTCTAGACTTACAAATTTTCTTTTTTCACCAATCATATGATATGAGCATCTATTGTCAATAACCCACTTGAATCCTTTTATTCAATTTAAACTGCAAGAGCTTTCTCAACTTTAGCAGATTCAGTAGCCACCAAACCATTTTCCTTGATAGCAATGAAAACCCATTCATCTTCATTTCCATTTTCTTTATTAGATTCTTCATCAATCACACCTTCTTCAACATAGTAACATTTCTTTTGAAATCTAGGTTTGTTAGGCTTATACCTAGGAACTCTTTCAGGACACCTTGAAGCAAAATGACCTATTTTACTGCAAGAGAAACATTTAATAGGAAACTTTCCTTTATACTTACCTTGCCATCTGCCTTCTTTCTTCACAATTAGTGCTTCTAGATCTTCTACCTCTCTTTCTTCATCTTCAAGTTGTTTCATCTCTTCCTCATACTTGAATTTATTTCTAGAACTCTCTCCCAGATCATATCTTTGCTTGTTTCTTCTGGATACAAAGGCCTTAAATGCAAATTCAATCTTGGGAGTAGAATCACCAAATTCACTCAACTCAAAGGAAGCAAGTTTACCAATCACCATATCTCTTGTCACATTTGTTACTGTTTTGAGCTCTTCAATAGCATGAGCCTTTGATTTGTAAGATGGAGGCAATGATCTGATCACTTCAGCTACAATTTCTTGTTCATGTAGGGTACCACCGACACATCTAATACCCATCACAAGTTCATTTACTCTTTGCATAAAAGAATAAATATTTTCGTCTTCACCCATCTTCAAAGTTTCATACTTGTCTTTCAAAATTTGTAGCTTAGCAACCTTCACAAGTGCATCTCCTTCATACAAAGCTTCCAACTTCTTTCATATTTCATGAGTTGTCGTCAAATCCATCACATTTGTCATTTTTGAATCTGTTAGAGAACTTAGAAAAGCTTCAATATCCTTGATGTTAATCTCAACCTCTTTAATCTCATCGGGAGTGGAAGGACCATTTTGAGGAATAACATATTTGTTCTTTGTAATCTTCCAGAAGGGTTCACCAATACACCTCAAATGACACTCCATTTTGGCTTTCCATAGAAATTAGTTGGTTCCATTGGATCTAGGACTATCCTTCTTGTGTGATTCCATCTCGGATCACCTCAAGCTTTTAAACTTCTTCAGAGGAACCTTCTCTAATACGAATTGTTGGTGAATCAAGGACAGAACACTAAGAAGGGGGGCTAAATCAGTTGTCACAAAATATTTAAAATTTTCAAATTAACTTAATCTTCGATCTGGTGAATGAACAATAAACCACAGATAATCAACACATTAGAAACACAGAGAACACCAAGATTTTTTATGTGGAAACCCTGTTAGGGGAAAAACCATGGTGGATGTCAGTCCACAATATTATACCCTATTAAAAGTATAATGAAGAATAATGGGAATGCACATGCATTTAAGCACATTGCCTAGAGCTCTCTACTCAATTACAAAGGAAGACACATTTCCTTATAGATAGATTCAAATTATAGCCATTTGTAGGGATTTGAATTAATAAAATAGCATCTACTAATGCCTGATCATAGTTTTGGTTAAGCACATGAACAACTCTTCACTCTTCTTCACTCTTCTTCACTTTTCTTCACACTCTGCTATGCCTTTGAATTATTAGGACATTATTTGCACACACACACATTCTACATACTTTAATTCGAACAAACAACCACTCTTACAGATCCGCGACATGGAATTACATCAACAACTTCATCGACCAAAATAAAATATAAAACATATACACAATGTTGGCCAAAATTTACAAGTAAATTTTCAATGTGAATCAAACACCGTCGGCCACAACATAATGAAGACTTAAAATAATATCCTCGAGCATGCCAAACATTCAAATTTTAATCTCCAAGGATCCACAACACATTACAACCACCATGTCGGCCAAGAACATAAAAACATGAACACACAAGAGAAAAATCACCGACCACAAGCACACTGATCAATGCCGGAATGCAACAAAGATAAAGCATGATCTAGAACCATCCACAAGCATCATGAATCATCATAGAATTATCTGCAACAACAAATATTACTACAATCACATCAACTTCAATTAGGAACACTAACTGAAGCCACAGAAAAACTGTCAGAACACAACTATTCATAACACGATCAAATATTCACACGAACCTCTGAAACTTTTGGTGGATAAACTAGATATACTCAGCAATAAACCCTTTAGTGAAAAATGACTAATCAACAATGTACTAAGAAAAACACCTTCATGACCTTCATTGTTCCAATGTCAACCTGCAACTCTTTCTTTTACAATTTTCTCAATATCCTCAACATATACAGCCTACAATACACCAATGCTAATAGTGTTGACATCAATGAAAACCACATATTAGAAACACAACCACAACATCCAACATTTCACTACATCACCATGAAGTCCCAAAAAATAATTGTGTGGTGTTTCAGTGTCCACCACAACACCGTATGGTTGTTGTTGGGCCTTTGTGGTGATGAGGGGTGCTTTCCCCGCATCACCACGAAGGCCCAACAACAACAATGTAGTGTTGTGGTGGTTGTGCAAAAGGTTTTTTGAAGGCTTTGGTGATCCGAAGTGGAACTTAAAACTATAATATCTGATAAAAATCCACTTCCAAATATGCTTATTCCTTAATGAGAAATAATCACTCATATAATTGGTTAGTTGGAAGAAAATTGGGAGATGCCAATGTGTATTTTGAAGTAGGTAATGGTATTTTGCATAGGTGTGGACATTCTTTGTAAGGCTTAGTTTTGGATGGGTACAAACATTTCATGACATACCTTATTACTAATTGTGGAAAACAATTAGAAAGACACATTTGGTTTGCAAAATATAGGGCACATATACTTTTAGTCATTGTTTCTCTGGGTGGTATGGAGTTAGATGGATACCATGAAATAGAGTACATTATATGCTCTCTTATGTATCGGGGAAACTTGTGTCAAGATCTAAGCAGATAATTGATACTTTACTATCAAAACATTATACCTTTCATTCTTATGTACCTACTTTCATATCTCTCACTAGAACACTATTATTTTATTGACACTCTTATCCTATTGCCTCTACAAAAGAGCTCCATTTGAAAGCATCTTGATTAAATATTATGCACAACGAAACTCTACAAGTGCAACAAGACATTTGCAAGAAAAAATATGAATTCATTGAAACATTACTATCTAAACAACATAATATCTTCAAATGAAGAAGCACTATAATTGTGACTGAGAAAACACTATGTAGGAATTGTTAGCACTAAGAAATGAAGAAGATAACACATTGAATTAGGTGACTGAGATCACTAAAAGGAATATCATTGTTAGAGAGTTACAAACTTTGAATTGTGCTCTATCCTATAGGACTAATTAAGAAAGGAAGAACACTATCAAACATTGATTGAATCATAACAAACAATCCCAAAAAAATGAAAGTTATTATCAAATGGTGACAAATATCTATCCTCCAAAGTCATTTTCACACATTGTGGTGATTGAGAACACAGTGAGTAAGAAGCAAAAGAGCACTAGAACATAGCACTGCAAAATGGTCATAAGTTATGCAATGAACTTCATTGTTCTTTTGATCACAAAGGAGATCAATATAATAATCAACATACTAATGTGCATAGAGAATGTTCATAGAGGAGTGCAAATTTCCTTACAAATTAATTACCACAACAAAGTTTGAGGTGAATTTCACCTACTATTTTATGTTGATATGGATATGTTCTAACCTATAGCTAATTATTGTAGCATAACAGATAAGCTAAATAGTTGTTCATATACCATTCTTTCAAATTCAAAATTTTTATACCTTATTCTAGGAGCAAATCATAGGGGGGATCTATACATAAGACACCATTGTTTCAAATTCAAAATTATTGACTCTTTCACAATTGTTTGCTTCATTTATTTGATCTAAGATAGCCTATTGTAGAGAAAATGCTCTCAAAATCATAGTAAAATGCTTTATTTAGGGAGGATTGTTCAGAATCCTCACATCATAACAATGAACAAAAGCATCAGTCATTAATCTAAACTTTGCAAGAGTTTCATCAAATTCTACTTTTCCACTCTCTTTTGCGTTCTGAATTTTATTCCCAATTTAATCCATGAAGAACTTCCTCATCCTATAGATCTTGTCGTTAGCCATGACTTTACTAGGTTTCAAGGATAGCTTTGAGGTTTTACCCAACAAGCAATTGAAAAAATTCATCCTTACCAGATGCAATGTGTTGAAAAGCTCTATGAAGTTATTTTGGAAAAGAGTTCCTAAGAGTATAATGTGTAGTTTTGAATTAATCTTTTTGCATGAATTCCATATCTTTGTAAAAAGGTTAATTCAAACTATGCATTAAATACTTTCAGGAGCTCTTTTCCACGACAACTTCAAAGAGCTTTTCAACACATTGTATCTGGTAAGGCCGAATTTTGTCAATTGCTACTTGGGTAAAAACTCGAAGCTATCCTTGACAACTTGTACGGTTATGGCTAACAACAGGATCTATAGGTTGAAGAAGTTCTTCATGGATGAAATTGGGAATAAAATTCAAAATGGAAAAGAGAGTGGAAAAGTAGAATTTGATGAAACTCTTGCAAAGTTTAGGTTAATGACTGATGCTTTTGTTTATTGTTATGATAGGAAGATTTTGAACAGTCTTCCCAGAATAAATGATTTTACTGTGATTTTGAGAGTGTCTTCTATACAACAGGTTGTCTTAGATCAAATAAATAAAGAAAACAATCATGAAAGAACCAACAATTTTGAATTTGAAACAATGGTGTCTTATGTATAGCCTCCCCCTGTGATTTTCTCATAGAATAATGTATAAAAATTTTGAATTAGAAAAAATGGTATATGAACAACTATTTAGCCTATCTATTATGCTACAACAATTAACTATAGGTTAGAACATATCCATATTAGCATAAAATAGCAGGTGCAATTCACCTCAAACTCTACTATAGTAATTGATTTGTAAGGAATTTTGTACTCCTCCATGAACATTCTTTGTGCACATAGCCAAACCTTTAATGTTCTTAACCAAAGCTCAAAAAATGAATATCTTTTCATTACATGGCTCCTACTTTTGCTCTAAGTATGACAATACCTAAGCTTATGGTGTTTCTAGATGGAACCTATAGCAGAAAAGTGTAGTCTCCATCTGAAGGAACCATCTTCAAAGCTCTTTCCTGAAATGAGGGTTGAAAATATTAGATGAAAAGAAATACCATAATTCTAAAGTAATAATTTGTATCAATACAAATGTTAGAAAGTATAATTAAAAAGAAAAATCCTTACAATTGGACCAAGCAGATTTATGGTTTTATCTTTAAAATGTAGGAACTTTCTCTATTGGATATTCACGACCTCTAATTGGATCTCAAATTGGACCAGCAGATTTATGATTTTATCTTTGGTTCATGTAGGAACTTTCTCTATCAGATATTCATGACCTCAAATTGGATCTAAAATTGGACCAGTAGATTTATGATTTTATATTTAGAAAATAAGAACTTTCTCTATCAGATATTCAAAGAAATCAATTGGGAATCTAGAGTATTTGACTGACTCCTAAGATGTAATCAAGTGGAAACTAATGTTTTAGTCCACCGACGTTTGTATTTCTATACTGATTATCTGATTCCAAGTGAAAACACTTGAAAGTGTTTCATACTGGGTCAAGGTACTCTCCAACCTGGTTACATTACTGATAGCAATCCAAGTTTTCTTGAACCATCCATACCTGAACATTGCATCACAATCTATTCTTCCTACACATAAAAATGCCACATATTAACCCCTTCTAAATAAAACATTTAATCATCATAAAACCATAATTAATAAATCATTTCAGTTTTCAAAAGAACCCAATGTCATTTACTATCAAAACAAAAGCTATATAAATCACAAAAAATCCATGAAACCTCCTAAATGTAACTTAACATATGTTTACAAGATGAATTTCATCATAAGAAGCTTTCTACTACAGCTCTCAATGACAAAATTCTTCACACTCGAAGTAATGTAATCAAACATTTATTCCAAAAGTATGTTAATAGGAGTTAACTAAAAACAAAATGATTTTTTGCTTGGTTTCTTTCATCAATATGCCATGTGGAAATAGAATAATCACTAAGAAACCCTAACAATAAAAAATGAAGTAAAGGTTCAAGAAAGGAAATTCTAGTGTACTATTATGTAATGGTCATGAAGGAACTTATATGAGCATGACTTGCATACAAATCCTTTCCATTGAATTTCCATCCATCCAAAGATAAAATAAGCAATGTAAGGATTTGAGCAATATAAACCCAAAGGGTTATGTTGTAACCGTAATGGAATGACCATAAGAGCACAACCAAGAAACAAATTCTTGTGACTATAATTATGTGATCCATAACTCTATTGGTCATGTGGAACAATTGTGCTATGACAAATACAGGATGCATTCATGTGTGACCCAAGTTTAATATGGCTATGTTGTGAAAGAAATGGAGGCACTCATATGAGAAAAATTCATGTACAAATCACTATCATCACAATTAGGTGTCAATCATCATTGGGTGCATTTAGGTTGACTCAATGTTAATAGGTTATGATGTAATGATAAAATGATCCAAGAGCAATTACCTCTTGCTGCAATAAAGAGCCTATAACTCTAGTTGATATGCAGAGTGGTTGTATTATATCAATTATGTAGTGCCTTCAAGAACAACCCATGTTTAATGGGCTATTCTAAAGAGTGATCAAGAATTTCTAAACCTTATGAATGTTACTTAAAAGTGTACAACTTAAACTACAAACCAAGTTTGTTACATACTTGAATGCAATCTTGGGTTACCACAAATTATAATACTATGATCTTCTAATAACCATTATGGGAAGTACTAAAGCAAGACCCATGTTATATAGGATAGATTTTCCTAATTAGGTTTAAATACTTTAATGATTAAACACAAGCTTCCCACACACTCTAAGATACAATCCAAGATCATACCACAACCTATCAAGATAGCTAATTTTCTGACCCAAGATTTAAGGTTGTTTTTAATACCAACAGAAGCATTGGTAAGAGCATGACTAGGGTACAAGCCCTAGGCCTTCATGGAAACGTAAACCATAACTCGATAGTGAAAAAATACCCAATACTAGTTTTTTTAAATACCCATATAAAGAAAACACCCAACGTTATTTTTTAAATACCAAGATAGTTGATAACAAAGGGTTCATCGAACATCATTTTTTTTTTAATACCAAAAAAAGTTGAGACTTCATTCGTTTCTTAGAAAAAAATTTATCTCAATAGTGAAAAATATCTAGTACTATTTTTTTAAATACCCATTTCAAGTGAAAACCTAGCATCGAAATACCCAAACAACCAATAAAAAATATCAAGCATCAGTTTTTAAACATACCCAGATATCTAGTAACAAAATAGCTAGCATCATAAAATTAAAACAGCCAAATAGTACTTCACGAAAACACCCAACATCACATTTTTCAAATACCCTAAAAAAAATTAAGAATGGTTTACCCTAGAAACAATCCATAGCAAAAAGTTCAAAATCCTCAAGACATACTTCCAAGTGGGGAGTTTTCTAATAGAAGGATAGATTTGGCCACATTCCAAACTCGTACTTTGAAGCACTACTGGTAGGTGATTCCTCCATTGGGAAGGCCCTTTGATTACTACTCAATATCTCCATATTCAAAACCCTTCAACCTTTGTTTTCCTAGACTATTTATTCTAACTAAGCAGTAGTTAAAAATTGCAGGGAAATGGTGGTCTTATATCGTTTGATATTTTTAGGCATTTATAATGTGTGTGTGTGTGTGTGTGTGTGCATAGGTGTCGACTAAAGCTTAAATTGGTGGCTAGGAATATTTTTTCTCAAAAAATAAAGTTCGATGCAAAAAAAATAGTCATTTATAGTTTTGTTACAAAAAATGAGTAGAATTTAGTCATTTTTAGTTGTCGTGATTAAAATTTGTAATCATATAGTCATTTATTTGCAAAATTCTACTAGTGAACTCTACACCATCCACAACCTTTGCCTCATTGTTGCTAGCAACTTCAAGTACACTAAAAATGTAGACACCTTCTACTCACTACTTCTAGTAGCCTTAGGTGTTTAATCTACACCCAGATCACCACACTTGATCACATTCACATCTTACTACACATCTCCAACAATTGAACTTTCTTACATATATCCTCCATGACCACAAACAACCTTGTCTAGGTCAGTCTCAGTGAAATGTATGCTCCTCAAATGTACAATAACCAAAAGGGTCAACACCAACACTTCCACGGTGGAAATAAGTGAAGGTAGACCACACCAAGGGTTAACCTAGACCCAAATCCACACCGACATGCTACACCAAGCTTCCACAATCCATGAAGCACATCTGCAAATAATGCTAACATGCCAGGTTAGCCAAACCTATATTAATGCTACCAAATAATCAATTCACTCTTCACCAGGTCTAGAAACAACCTATGGACCATAAAGCAACATCAAAAAACATCCTAAAATATTCCAACACCTTCAAAATATTCAACATTGTTACAACCACCTAAAACTAAGAATACAATCATCTTGTATAACCAACAACATTTCCACAGACATACAACTCACTAACCAACCTTACCGAACAATTGAACACACAACACTCCAGGGGAAGGTTGATACAAAAATATTATTATGTTCCCAAATTTTTAAGACAAGAAACCTCAACACAAAGAAATGTAGAGCAAATCCATTTCTCTTAGACAACCTTCTTCATACATATCTTCTATTGTTGCACAATCCAGAACCTAAAACTTTAGACACAACTTTGAACACCTCTTAACATCTTATCCAAACCACACAAGCACAAGTTCAAGCTTGAAGAAATGTGAAGCACAATACATAATGTAACTCTACCACTTTGCACACTCTTTATTCAAATTTTCTCAAAAGCACTTGGAAACTAAGTGAACCAACTGCATCAACAACACCTTAACACCACAACTACATCTCAACATGACCACACTAGATATTACCAAAATATCCCATCTGTAACACCAAAAATCTCCTCATCTACAACACCTGCTCAACACCTCACTAGAGGTTGACATCAATGACAACACTAAGGACAACATAGTGCAATAGTCTCCCTATTGAAATCAATGAAAACATTGCAACAATATCCAACATAAACAAAGACTTAAACATTATTTTTTCATCAAAATGATACCAAGCATATTCCTTTGACACATGATATTTTGACTTGTCCTTGATTGAGTAGAGTTTTTGAACCTTGTTTCATAAAATATGATGGTAAATATGATCCATTCTATAACATTTATTATACTTCTAAGTTTTTTTCATGAGGGCTAGTTTCATCCTAAATTGTTCCCATCAAGTCTTGGCGGTCATGCACTTAAATGGTTTTATTCATTACCACATACTTTTATCACTTCTTTTGAGAATTTAGCTAGTACTTTAATGAAGTATATGGGTATGTGCAGGATCATGATGGGCCAAAAAGTGGCGATATGTAAGTGATATGATGGCCCATGTGGCTAACAACTTTTTTTTACCCAAAATTGATGAAACGGAAAGGGTTTTTTAGGAGATTCTCAGCTTTCCACCAATATAAATTATGTTTTACTTTGAATTTAATAAATAATTATTATTCATTTTCTATTTGAATTGCGACTAAAGTCTTGATTGATAGGCTGACTGAAGAACATCTATAAATTTCAAATGATGACACATTTTTTGAATCTAAAACATGCATCACATTCTATGCTTCACATACTATAGGATTAAAAAAAAATGAATTTCATGAAGTTTTGACCAAGTTAAGGTGGTCAAACATACAAATTTTTATATATTTTAAAAGTTGTAATAAAGAATTCATAATTAACTTGGAAAAAAATTACAAAAAAAAAATGCATCACATCGGGACATGAGTCATCTACTTATATCTAAAATATTATCATTTTATTGTGGTTAGGGTGGTCAAACAGACACCTACTTATTTTTTCCCTGAAATTTAAGTACTACTGCATTGAAATTTCAAATTTTCACCAAATAGTTTTCTTTTTTTTAATATAAACCTATTAGTTTAGAAACGACATTCAATTTTCTACAAATTCTATTATTACATATTTTTGAAATAATATAGATAACTTATTCAAATTTTTACATCAAGTTACCTAACTCTAATTTTTTGAATTTTCATCGCCACTTAAGGGCCTATTTTTTCCATGATGATCCTACACATACCCATATTAATTATAATATTAAGCCTAATATATATGCCCTTGACCTCACGAAATGTGTACAAGAAAAAGATAATCCAATTATAAATTGCATGTCATAATTTTAATCATAAGGATCAAGATGAGTTATAAATTTGATGATGATGAATTTCAAGACACATTAATAGATGGTTCACTTCCCATATTCAAGGATACATCCTATTAAATTCCTCATCATTTATTTTCAAATTTGTTTACTTCTATATGTCAATATGAGCATTCTTTGTTGAATAATCCCCTTTTATATAAGCATATCTCTAGCACTTTATTCTATTTAGTTAATGAGGACAACAAGGATTTACCTAATAATATTCATGATGGCAATAATACAAATATAAGACCAAAACACTTTATATAACTTGCATTAGAAGAGCCTTCACATGTATGGTATTTGAATAATTATTATCACATAATCTTAGTACTTTACCTCCAACTCATCCAATAGATATGTCTAATTGTGTACCCTACAAAGCTAAATATTTTTTATATATCACCACATACATGGAGGTATTATTCAAATAGATGCATTGCATTCATAAAGTTCAAGGTCTTATAGATAAAGGGAAGATAAACATTAAGTACTCTTGAGCCCACAAACCACACACTTGATGAGGTTAATAAAATAAAGCAATTGATGTGTGTCAAAATATTTGTCATGTCCACCATGAAAAACCTTACACATGAAATAAATAGAAAACCCCCTAATGCACACAACCAATTAAACATATAAAATGCACATGAAATAGAAAAATAAAGAAAAGAAGAAGAAGCATGAATGAATCCATGAAGAAAAAATAATAATTTATATAGGGATGATAATGATGTTTTGAATTAATATAATCATTATTGATCATTTACATTAAAAGGTTTAACCTCCCAAGTTTTTGGAAAGAGCATACGTATCTAGCATGTGTACCTATATACCTATAGCTTAGATCTTTGGCTTTTTCTTTTATTTGTTTGATTTTTATAGTGTGTCATTTTTGCTTCTTTATTTTTATATTCTACATGCTCATTTCACCTTTATGGTTATTTTTCTTAATTGGTGTTTATTTCTTCCATTTTCTTGTTGAAGTATTTTCTCTAATTCTTGAACATTTTAATCTTGTTTCTTATTCATTGTTAAATGATTTTCCTATATTAACCTTTTCCTATTTCATTTTGTATATCTTTATGCTTATTTATTCATGATCTTATGTACCTTTCCTTTTCACTCTAAGTTTATTGTGTCATCTTGTTATTTCCTATGTGTTTTATACACTTCTATGCTTAATATGATGCTTTTATTTGAATCCTCGTGATTATACACATATGTTATAATTCCCATGTTTAAGATGTTTCCCAATTATAGAGCATATAACAATGCTTGACTTATACTTTCATCAAATTGATTAATTGTCATGATACTTGATGAGAACCAATTATGTCCTATTCTATACCACATTTTATCCTTTTTCACATACCTTCCTATCCATTTCCATATTCCATTTCCGTACCATTTTCATATCATTTTATCATTTCTCATTGTATATGATTTAATATACATAAGTGATATTTAAATTAGTTTTTAGATGAAATATGAGAATAAATAATATCAGATCAGGGATAACTTTAAGAAACCCCCCCTAGGCAAAGGTGTAAAATCTTGGCGAATCTTTCCTTTTACTTGAAAAAAATTATTAATTTTCCTGGCGAATATATGCACATTATTAAAAAAAATGTAAAACCCTGGCAAATCTTAATGAATAATTGGTAAAAATAATAATCATAGTAGTGAATCCTAGCGAATAATCACTAAAAAGATTAATTACAATGGCGAATCTCTCCTTTAAAAATTTTCATAGTTGGTCGGCGCAGTTCCCCCATATTTTTTTTATTTTGTGTAATATTGAAGTAGGGGCCTGGGGGTAGTAGCCACTGGTGGGGTCAAGGGGCAGCGCGCCTTGTGGGGGTCAAGGGGGTAGAGCCCCCTTGTGGGGGTCGAGGGGGCAACGCATTGGAGCACACACAAATTAAGTGTTTTTTAAAAATCTCACTTTAAAGTTAAAACTAAATGAAAAGTGAAAATGTTACCATCGATTAGCTTTTTAATCAGATGGTTGCAAGTTAATTTTGTGACCTAATACGCATGTGCCTTTTAAAAGGCTTGTTGAGGCGCAAAATTTGTTTTGGGCCACACGATTAGATTTAATCATGTGGCCCAAAACAAATTATAGGACTCAACAAGCCTTTTAAAAGCCACATGTGTATTAGGCTACGGAATCAACCTCCAGTTGTCCAATTAAAAAGCTAATCGATGGCAATAAATAAAAGCCCCAAAATTAAATGGTAATTTATTATTAGTAGTGATATTGCCCCAAAATTAATGGTAGGAATATAATATTATTGGTGAATATAATTAATATTTTTAATTACAGTATAAACTACTGGCGAATCAGTTCCAATGATTCATCGTTTAAATAGGTGAATTAATCGGGACAAAACTATTTTTTTGTAAAAACCTGGCGATTCAACATTCTTTTTAGCTTGTACTATTCACCATTTTTGGAGGTTCCAATTTCAATTATTCACCAATTGGAAAATATTCGCCACTAAAGTTTTCCCTATATCAGATTGTATTTATTAATATATCTTCCATTATGTTAAGAGAATAAATCTTTCAGCATGCAGCTTTAAGATGAAGATCTTCCTGTCACCATTTATACAGGAGCCTAGATTGTTATCATTCTACCATTTTATTTGGTTATTAGATCAGACATGCAACATTACCATCTTTGGGTATGAAGAAAATTCCATGGTGGACTTTCATGATTGCAGCTATCAACTTCTATTTCAAACACATTAATTCCTTGCCATATAATATTTGCATTATTCCTATGAATTTAATCTCTTTTCTAGCTTCCATATTAATTAGTGACTTCTACAAGTGGACACACTGATTGGGAATGCAAACCAAATCGAGGAAATAATCATGTGCCAGCTATTTGGAAGAAACCAAAATCTGCTTGTTGTAACTGAATTGTTTTCAATATGCACCCACTTCAGAACAGTCAGTTTTGCATTGCAATTTGTTCACATTTGATGATAGATATCAAAAATTAAAGACATGGGTTTTGTCCAAAATGGGCCCAATTAATTTTTTGTGTGAAAAAATATTCAGAAAACAAAGGAGCAGAAAGAGACAAGTGGTTTTCTAAAGGAAATGTTTTCTGATTTATTGTTGCGACCAAGATTGCATGTACACCATTATTTTGTTGGAAAGGCACCTCAACACCATCTTGTTAGAATATTTTTGATGAAGTGTGTGTTTTCTGACTATGTGGAGGATACACTTTCTTGAGGAAACCATGAATGTTAGTTTTTGAGAACTGCACATGTTTGGTAGCTAGAGAAAACTACAAATCTTCCTTCTCTATTTCTGCTCATTGTTATAATAGATTTATTTTTGAATCATGTACACCAGTATAGGTCTTACGTGGGTCTCATATCATTTAGTAGGAAAAAAAATACACTATTCTTGTAAATAGCAGTTATAGGGTGCATATATATAAGTAGTGTAACACAAAGTTTTGTGATTTGTGAGGCAGATTATTGTAAGCAAGTTATTGTATGTAGACTTTGGCATTATTTATGATAAATAAAATAAAGCTTTTTATGATGGAAGTAGTAGTGTAGAAAATCCTTTCATTCCATCCTCACCTACAAACCACGAAGCAAGGTCCCACTCCCTGGTGACACATGGTGAAATTTATTTCTTTTTATTGTTAATATGTCTGTGTGCTATTTCCTTTCAGTTTGGTTCAATTACAATAGATTTAAAACTTTAATAGCTACATAATTTAAATTCTCATACCTTTATGTCATTATGATTTTTGTAGCTTAGTAGTGTTTTTATTTTAGTTCTTAATTGAATGTTGTTTTTGTATTATTTGCAAGTGCGGTTTGTGGTTTATTTAAATTATGTAATTGTTATAAGTTGTTGTTCCTATCGCCATGAAGCGACAGTTCCTATTTCCAAACCCTTTTTTTGATTTGCAATAGATTTATTTTCATAGCTAGATTTCATCCCCACTCAACTCACGACTCTCACCCCTTCAATTGGCATATAGCCACAACACCTCTCACAAGTGTATTCCCCAGGATTGACACGTATCTAAACCAAATTGAAATTCATTAAATAAAGCGTTAAATATTTCTTAAATAATTTTTGCCCCAGTGTTGGCCTATCATTTTTGCATTGTTGTCAGGGAGAGGTGTCAAAGGTAAAATAGCTAAGTGAGTTGAGTTAGGGCCATTGTACCTCAGTGAAAATCTACACAACCATCAACCTTGTTTAGGTGATTAACCTTGGTTTGCTTTGTTTAAATCATATAGATGCATTATTTTCTTTTGTAGGTAGATATTAGAAGATAGTTCACCATTCATATATATCCACACCCATTGTTGTGATTCATTGATAAGAAATAAGTAATATTGAAGAAACAACACAAAAATATCAAGAATGTTGCATTTTCAAGCTAGTGCAGACATGTCAATTTGGGAGAAAAATGTTTCAAAAATGAAAAATCCAAAGGCCACACAAGAGGGAAAATGTGCTTGGTGACAAGGGCACTACCCCTCTACCTCACCCTGTATCGCAACAAGGAGCACGCCCAGGGCGCTGCCTTGGGACCCCACAAGGCGTCTTGTCACTTGACCCCGCTGGGGGCTGCCATCCCTAGACCCTCACTTTCAAATTTAGAAACAAAAGAAGAACTTGGTGGGGGAATCAAGCCAACAAAAAGAGGAATTTTTGTACCCCCTCTACATAAAGAATGCAACTTAGATAATCTTGATCTTCCAATACCATTGTCACAAATATCTACATATGTTATTTCCATATAGCTAAGCAAGAACAAATAATTAATGAGTTTTTAGGGCAGTGGAATTTTGAAAATGATGATTTAACCATGTTTGTTTTGATTGTTGCAAGGAGGAAGCTAAGTACACATGCCAAGCTATTCAAGAGGACATGGAGAAGGAGATAGACACTATAAGTGAGCCTCAACATGACAACGGTGAAAGTGCACAAGTCTTCTTTGTAACTAAGGGACAAGTTCACACGTGAAATATGGAAGATCAAGGTATGCATAATGATTTATAAATGTCTTATAATTTTATTGGATTGAAAAAACAATATGTTTCTTCACATGTTACTTCTTCACCTAGTATGTATGGTGAATGGAATAGTGAATGCTCGCAACAACCACAATACCCATCATTACCATCTCCTTTATGCCCATCCAACTTTATCCCACCTACTATATATCGACAACAATTCTTACCATTTTCATTATCACATTCATCCACTTCACCATATCCACTAATGGTAACCATGATGCCTAATAACGCACTACATAATAAGGTGGTTGAAATTACATACAATAATGTCAATTCATGGATCCCTTTACATTTTGATAATGTGCTTGGAATTGGTGACTCACAATTGAAATATATTAGTAAAATTAAGGGATGTGATTGTGAGTTAGAAGAGTAACATAATCAATTGAAGGGTGCTCAACTTAGTTCTTCTTATTTACTTATCAAATCACAACCTTTAGAGGGTATTCACACACATAAGGAAACACTTCAAAATGAGTTTAGTTTAATTATGGAACTCATAATTGTGTGTGTTGGAATTAATCATGCACTAAGCAATGTTGAACTAAATGCATTGATTATTCAAGAATTGTGTAGAATAAAAAATGAATGCCTACAAGATCTATATTTTAATGTTTTTATACTCAAACATATGGATCTTTGGAGGCCTATAGTAAAAATGTGTATTCCTCACATACTTTTTGATTTAGGACCATTGATACTTGCTTTTATGATTAAGCACAAGTAGACGGGATTGCATGCATTAAATGACCATACTAAAAATTCTCTAGAGGATGAACATTCATTAACCAAGGATTGAGATTCTAGTATATACCACTTTTTCATTCTTGATTTTTTGGATTATCTTAAGATGACCATTCATTGACAAGGCTCAGGGTGTTATAATATCTTTGTATTTCTTGATTCTTTGGATTATCCTAACACCCTCATGCTTTTGTAGTATGAAATTAAGTTGGGGGGAAAAGGAAATCCCTTGAATTTTGCAAGTCATTTGTTGATTCTTGATAATGTCTTCAATGACTATTTATTCTAATAGAACCATCTGTGTGCACTTTGAACCAAATCACTTAGGTACACATTCTTGTGTTGATTAGAATTTCCTTTATATTATGTTTACACAAGAATTAAGTGTCATTCATACATTTTACTATTATTAAATATTTATTCATATATATAACTCCACCATTCATTTTTCAATCAACAAATTGATTATAATGGTAAAGTTATTAAATGGATAATATTGTATTACTATGCTCAGTGATATGCTTGGTCATGAGAATATGGTTACAGGTTTTTCATGATGGTTACCCAAAAAAAAAATTACACCATTGGTGATGCTTCTCTTCATAAACTTTCAAAGACACATTTTGTTAGCCTTGTTAACTAAATGGTGAACATCAAGTTTCTTCTATGCTACACTTTTGGAGATGACAAGAGGGTTTTTTTTTTTTTCCACGTGTTCAACACTGATAGGTATAAATTCTCTTTTTCACCATCCTTGATGCTAGACCATGTGGAGGACAAAATGCAACTTGGTGTAACCATGTATCTTGCAGTACCATGTTCTTGGCTAATTATTCAAAAGCCACACATTAGAGACAACTTAAAGACATGTGGAGGTCCTAAAAGTAGCTTGAGCATATTATACTATAGATCATTGCACTTCATCATAAGGATTGTTGCCTATCTAATAGCCATATGGATATTTTGAGAGACTACCATTGGTCTTTCACTACATTGCCTTATCTTTGGAAGATTTCTTATCTTTTCAATAGCTCTTTCAACCAAGAAAGTGGGATTCATGTATTCCAAACTTCTATAGTCAGCTTTCAAATATGGTGGCATGTGCTAAATGGGATCATATTATGCAATCTTGTTATGCACTCTTATTGAGGTATATTTCTTTCCATTGGTCATCATTTCAAGCTCTGCATCATGTAACTAGTTTCAATAATGACTTTCATTGAAGGGATTATTACAAAACTCTATGCTTTGGATGGTATCATTTTCATCATTCATATAAGGGTTTCTTTTTCTTTGGTCAAATTATATGCAATTATTCAAAAATGAAAAAAATGAAAAATGAGAAAATAGAAAAAAAGAAAAGAAAAAATCAATAAAAGATCCAACAATGAAAACCTTTGAGCATTGTTGGCTAGCTAATATCTAAAAACTGAATTTCGGTAGATACTAACTGCAAAATAAACTTAAGGGTGAAAACCAAATTTTCAGCACCTCTAGGCAATGGCAAGTTGAAAATCAAGATATCAACAACCTATTGTCATTATCAAAATTGGAAAAAAAAGGAAAAAAGAAAAAGAAAAAGTGAAAATGCAATAATTTGTTCTTTCTATGAGCTAATTATTTTTAGGTACTCAGCCACTTCCCTAGTTTCCCTCTATCTAAGTGCCTCTAGCACCTCTTGGTGCTCACTTACACATTTAGTTGAGGTGCTCAAAAATTCAAGAAAGAATCAACTACCAATAGTATGTTCTACAATGCTTTAGTCAGCTAGAGATCTTCAGTGGTGTTGCAATTCTTGGTGCAATGTTTGGTTCCTTGTTGCAAGTTTCATAGCTGCAAAGTTACATTGGCTACCAAATCTTGGCATAGATGGACATGCGAGTTGGTGAAACAATTTGTCTTATTTTTCATTATTTTATCTCTGAACTTTATTGATATTTCTTATTATATTTATCATTTATGCAGCATCCCTACCTATCCTCTCTTTGTTTTTCGAGGATGCTCAACCCTTTAAGTTGGGGGGAGGTATACCATCCTTATTACGTATCTTTTCATACATTATACTTAATCATCCCATCATACTATCTATTATTTCCACCCTGCATAATCATTTATATTGCCAAGCATTATGCCCATTTCAGATAGCTCGTGATTTTCAAGTCAAACTTTTGTGATACCACATTTATAGAATTTCAAAAATTCAATGATATAAAGTTGAAAAAAGAAAAACAAGAAAAAAGAGAAAAGAGAAAAAATTTGAAAATAAAAAAATAAAAAGTTGAAGGAGGTATCAATATTCAAAAAATGAAGCAATAAATCTTGTCATGGGAAGCTAAGAAAAATAAAGGGCGTTGTGGTTATGGATGAGCTATAATAGCTAAGGGTGAAGAAGAAGGCCAAAGCCACAAATCCAAAAGGTTACTAGTTCAAATCAAGTACCTCTTGATCATATTGATTGCACAAGGACGTGCAATATGTTAAGTTGGGGGGAATGATGAGAACCAACTATGTCCTATTCTATACCACCTTTTATCCTTTTTCACATACCTTCATATCCATTCCCATATTCCATTTCCATACCATTTTCATATCATTTTATCTTTTCTCATTGCATATGATTTAATATACATAAGTGATATTTAATTTATTTTTTAGATAAAATATGAGAATAAATAATATCATATTGTATTTATTAATATATCTTCCATTATGTCAAGAGAATAAATCTTTCAACATGCAGCTTTAAGGTGAAGATCTTCCTATCACCATTTATGCAGGAGCCTAGACTGTTATCATTCTACCATTTTATTTTCTTATTAGATTAGATATACAACATCACCATCTTTTTGTATGAAGAGCATTCCATGGTAGACTTTCATGATTGCAGTTGTCAACTTCTATTTCAACCATGTTAGTTCCTTTCCATATAATATTTTCATTATTCCTATGAATTTAATCTCTTTTCTAGCTTCCATCTTAATTAGTGACTTCTACAAGTGGGCACACTAATTGGGAATACAAACCAAATGGAGGAAATAAGCATGTGCTAGTTGTTTGGAAGAAACCAAAATCCGCTTGTTGTAACTGAACTATTTTCAATGTAATGCCCTCACTGCAGGAACCCCAAAGGACAAATACATACTACTATACATAATTTTTTTTTTATATAACTAAACATAACACATACATGTAATACACATTAAGTCATGACATGAATTTCATTTAAACATATTCACTAACACATACATCCCTTGGGGTACACGAGGAGTCATTAAGAGACTGAGATCCACACAACAACAATAAAGAATAAAATCCAAAGATATAAGCCATAACAAAATAAACCATTAACAAATAGAACACATACATGATAAAGCATTGATAAGAACCTATCCGAAAATACAACATATACATAAAGAACTTAAATATTGCTGACAAATAATTGCTAATGGGCCTAATATTCACACTGAAGTTAATATTACATTACAAGCATTAACATCTCAGAGGTACAATGATACAAAAGTGTTTCCAAACATAAATGGAAACCATACATAAGATAACATGATACAATTAAACAAATGAATACAAAGTATCATAACTAGCTCCAAGACAACACAACTCTCGAGTCAGCCAATGACACTAATCCGCACCTCTCGATCCTCGACATTGGGACTCCAATGGGGTGCTTAGCATCGCCTCACCCGAATGGACTCCAAAGACTCCACCGGCTAGGAGAGCCGACAAGAAAGAGACCTCAACCAAGAACATCCAAAAAGGGAACCACAAGACTCAACATCATACAAAAGTATCATATAACTGAAGAATTACAATGACAAAATCAACAATATCCAAGAGTCAACATAATAACTTAAATTCATAAAACCCATCACATAGATCAAAGCGATAACTAGTAACAAGTAACCAAAGGATGATCATTAGACACTCCAAATCAAAAGAATAACAATAACATCATATCTTAGTACCAAAAGAGTACAAGGTCATAAGTCAAATATCAATGAGATCATACAAGACCACAAAGTACACCAAAGATATATCAAGACAATAATCATAAATCAAGATAAATCCAAATATCAACAATCTAAATCAACTCCCATAACATACTTCCAGAGGAACATAATAAAGTAAAAACACCTGGGCAACTAGGGGAGAGTGTCATCGCATAGTCCTACATGGGTCGGGCCCCAGGTTTTCCTCCCAACCTGAGGCACTGTCCCATTTATGGCTGTCCCGTGGCTCTTCCTCCCACTGAGGCCGGGTCCATAGGGTGACTTCCATGAGCCGTAGGACCCTCTCTGTGGAAGACGAGGTCACCTTTCCAACCATGGCCTCTCACTTTCCATTAGTCTAAAGCACTAATGAGATCAGGCATCCATTTTATTAATCTTATAATGATATTACTACCCAACCCACCTAAGTTAATTATTAGGTTTTCACTTATTTACTAACTCACTCGTGGGTTATCCTGTGCCCTTCCCCTTAAACGGGGCGCCGGCCCCCACGAGGAGCCACTCTCCCTAGAGACCCAACAACATAAAACCAAGAAACCAAGAACAATCAAGGGTTGTACCATCATAACTTGAACAAAGAATTACAACATAAAAGCGTGCGAGGCATTACCCATCTCGCTAATAAGTACAACATCAGAGTCTCAACAATTCTCGTACAACCCTTTCAAAATAAAGAAACCAATACACTTGCCACTTGGAAGTTCAAAAGAATGACTCTCCACAAACGAGAGTAAAGAAAAACAATATAGTTCCAACAAGAGACTTAACACTTGAAAAACTCCTCAACGAAAGGAAAAATAATGAGGAACCATTAAAATCAGCCATTAAGATCAAAATCTCGGCAAAATAGATCAATAAAGAAACAATAAGAACAAGTACTCCCTTGCCTCTGGAAGATTTCCCATTCAAAGGACTGAACAACAATAACAAGACCCCAAGGAACGAGTCAACAGACATAAGGTAGTGAGTGGAAACATCTCACAAAATCATCACAATTAAATTTAATACACTTTCGACCGGTATCCAAGGGAGACCTCTATTTCTCCTCCTAGGTTACCCAACCATACTATACTCAACAATCATACAAATAAGAGAATCATTGTTCCTAGTAAATTTCTATAATATGAGAGAAGTTGGATATTAAGAAAATGTCTATTTAATTCATAAACTAAAAGAAATGCAAAGGAATTAAAAGATATCACCAAATTAATACTATAAAATTAGAACACCAAATAAGAGAACATATAAGAAGAAATAAATATGTACTTCATATTTTAATTTCCACTATATTAAAAGAAATCCCAAGTTAATATTTTCAACCTACCTTTCCATTTAAAATTAGATACAATAATTAGTAATATCCCTTATCATTAATCTCATAATTAAATTAAAGATTATTTCCCTCGAACAATAATATTTGAGACAATCTTGATACAATTTCCTAGTTATTTAGCTTACACACTAATCTTACCATTCTACTGTAAGGGTTATAAAATAACAATATTCACCTACAAAATAATTCCATAATAATTGTGATAATAATAATATCCTGAACTTCTTAATCTTCTTAGACAATTTGCTAATCATTTAATAACAGAAATAACCTTTATTCCATTTTCAGTGTCAAGGAAACTTAACTTTGTTTATCTTTATTTAAGTAACCATTTAAAGAAAACAAAGAGACATATTTTAATATCTATCTCACTACACATTTGTCACAATAATGACTCCATTCCCCTATAGCTTTATGCACATAACATTCAACCTCTAATTGAACACACAACCTCCACATATTTCACCTAAAGCCAAGAGACACCAAGATTCTAAGAACTACCAAAGAGACACCTAAATAAACTAAGTTATTTTATCTTCCTTGCTATTCGAATTTCTCATTTATTCATCTAGGAAAACACTTTCCTACAAATCAATTTCTACATGCACAACATAAATACAATATTCACTCCAATATAACTAAGGTGAGAAATGAGAACATGTTGTTATTTATTTATATAACTATGAAGAACAGATTATTGTTTGAAATGCCTTCTACCAGATTATTACCTATATATATATATTATGACTATAGACTATACTATACTTAGATCACTGCCTATGAACCCTACTATCACTTCAACTTGAACTTTTCACTACTTAAAACTACAACGAACTCAGCAATATCCTGGAATAGTGACTATCATCTAAAGCATATACACATACTAATCAATTCATGAAACTAGAGAGATTATTTAAACTATTAAATTTCCCATTATGACCAGGTGAGACGGCTGAGACAAATTTCAACCAGAATCAGAGAGTTATTTAAATCTATACACTCTGCCACTGACAAGTTATCTATGAAATCAGAGAGATTAATAAATTTACTACACCTTTGCTAATCTAAAGTTGCAGTTGTAACGGGTTGCCAATGATTTCGGGAGATAATTTAATTTGTAAATGTCTCAACTCTAAATGCTGAAGCATGGAGGTTGCCAAGGGTATCAGGGGAATTATATAAATTTAGATTACTGTGACTATGCGAAGGAGCTCAGCTAAACACTTTATCCAAAGAACATCAATTTCTCTCAGCTTACAACTGAATGGAGGTAAATGGCAAAGGCTTGAAACATTGCGCAGACCAAGAGAATTAAATAATCTGCTCATTGGTCCTCAATTTCTTCACTTGAACAATCTGCTCATTGACGGCATCAGAGAAGACACACGAACCAAGCTTCTTCCAAGTTTGAGATGGTTATGGTTGCAAAAACGTGAGAAGCCATTTCCTCCAGCCTTGCGGATAACATTGGGATTTTGATAAAAAAAAATAGAGAGTTAATTTAAATCCAAACACCCTACCATGCTCAAGTGTTGCGGCTGAGACAGGTTGCCAAGTATGTCAGAAAGTGAATAATGGAATATGGAAATATCGCCATCTACTTGCATTATTGTCAAATTTCAAATGTTATCAGCAAAGCTGAAGGGAAAGAGAAAGGGGAGGTGCAAATACGTGACTCAAGAGAAGGAGAAAACAATCACCATCTCATGGGATACAGTGATTGTAGGTTAAGCACGAATCAGATTGAAAAAGAAGAACTTAAGAAACGTTCAGACACAAATGAATGGAACAGCATAACTAGATGTCAAATTATGGACTGCAATGAATACATTCACCCAAGATTTCTTCACAAGCAATATGAATAAAGAGCAAATGCAAACAAATATCAATCGAAGCACTTCAAACCTAAGTCCACGCTTCCAATCTATGCAAAATAAAACACAGGCATGCTGGCAATGATTCAAACAGACCTTTTACAATTTAAAGGCAAAAAGCTTAACAGTGATAAAAGAGAGAGTGTACAGGACCTGTAAATTACGCTAGCAGTCGGTGGATCCCCTTATCCAATACACAAATTCTGGAATATAGATTTAAAACAACACCGCCTCCTCCAAAAGTACGAGTAGGACACTCACAATTAATCAAGCGCATCTGAATTGACTCCCCCCCAAAGAACCACCTCCCCAGAGTTGCCTCTTGCCTTCTAATTTATGAGTTCAATGATTGAAATCTCTGCCTGGAAGGTGATGAGACAGCGGAAGCTAAAGCGTTCTTCCAGCTTTTCTTTTCATTTCCTCTTCCCAAAATCTTATCACAATTTATTAATTAATAAACTATTCACTTTCCATTTTCCAATTGCCTTCCTTTTTATTATTTTCTTTTCAAGATTATTTTGTTCATTATTATTATTAAATCAATTTATCTAATAATATCACTTGTGCTTTTAACAAATTAGTTTAATTTCATCATTTGATCTAAATCATTTGATTTAATTTAATTGATCATTATTTTAATTTCTAATCATATTTTAAATAACCTCGCAGATTCACTTATGATTTAAATTAATTATTTAAACATGACTACTAACATTTGATATTTTCCACACAATCGAATAACATAGTAATTAATGAAGCATACACAAATACTCACACAAAAGTTCAGAACAACCGACACGGAGGGGTATTACATTCAATATGCACCCACTTCAAAACAGTTAGTTTTGTGTTGCAATTTGTGCACATATGAGGACAGATCTCAAAAATTCAAGACATGGGTTCGTCCAGAATGGGCCCAATTAAGTTTTCGCATGGAAAAATCCTCATAAAACAAAGGAGCGGAAAGATACAAGTGATTTTATAAAGGCAACATTTTTTGATTTATTGTTGCAACCAAGATTACATGTACACCATTATTTTGTTGGACAGACACCTTAGCACCATCTTGTTAGAAGATTTGTGATGAAGTGTGTGTTTTCCAACTATGTGGAGGATGCACTTTCTTGAGGAAATCGTGAATGATAGTTTTTGAGAACTGCACATGTTTGGGAGCTAGAGAAAACTGCAAATATTCTAGGTTCTCTATTTCTACTCATTCTTATAAAAGATTTTTTTTGAATTGTGGACACCAGTACAGGTCTTATGTGGGTCTCATATCATTTAGTAGGCAAAAAAAATACACTATTCTTGTGCATAGCAGTTATAGGTTGCATATATATAAGTAGTGTAACACAAAGTTCTATGATTTGTGAGGCAGATTATTGTAAGCAAGTTATCGTATGCAGAATTTGGCATTATTTTTGATAAATAAAATAATGATTTTTATGATCGAAGCAGTAGTGTAGAAAATCCTTTCATTCCATCCTCACTTGCAAACCACGGAGCAATGGCCCACTCCCTGGTGACGCATGGTGAAATTTATTTAGTTTTATTGTTAATATGTCTATGAGTTATTTCCTTTCAATTTGGTTCAATTACAATAGATTTAAAATTTTAATAGCTACATAATTTAAATTGTCATACCTTTATGTCATTATGATTTCTGTAGCTTAGCAATGTGCTTATTTCAGTTCTTGATTGAATGTTTTTTTTTGTATAACTTGCAAGCATGGTTTGTGGATTATTTAAATTATGTAATTGTTATAAGTTGTTGTTCCTATTGCCAAGAAATGACAGTTCATGTCGCCAAACCCTTTTTTTGATTTCCAATAGATTTATTTTCATAGCTGCATTTCATCCCCACTCAACTCACAACTCTCACCCCTTCGATTGGCATATAGCCAAGACACCTCTCACAAGTTTACGTCCTTGGATTGACATGTATAGACCAAAGTGAAATTCATTATAAAGCATTAAATCTTTCTTATTCTTTGCCCCAGTGTTGGCCTATCAATACTAAGTAATCATACAATGCTTTTAGAGCTTATAAATTTAGCCTACATTGATATATGATACTCCTAGAGTGACACATTGAGTCCATATTGTTGCGTCATACTTTTAAAATTATAATACCATACTAGGGGCATCATTCCTTCCTAGACTTAATATTGTTTATGTTTTCATTGGCGCATCCTTACATTGCAGGCATCATGTCTTTCCCCACCTTTGCACTCATCTTACTATATATATTTAGCATGTATACACATATTGGGGGCATCATACCTTCCCCATCACTCTTCCATGGACATATCATTCATATTGGGGTCATCAAGCATTCCCCTTACATGTTGTTTTACCATTAGAATATCTCTATATCAAGGACATTATACCTTTCTTTCCTTGATACTTCATACCTAGATCTCTTTGTGTCATCCTTCTTATTGGGGGAATCATGCCTTGCCCCATTTAACATTGCTCCTACCTAGATTCATGCTACCCCTATGACCTATTAACTCACAATAATGTGATTACATTGCTACATTAGGAGCATATGCCTTTATTAATGTCCTATATTTTTACATTAGTGTTCTTGGGAACTAAGAGCCATGCCACCATTTCACATTGCTTGTGCTAGGGATAAGGCAACCTACTTGTTAGAGATTCATTTCCATCTTGCATTTGCTTACTATGCTTTATCATTTTACATGTTAGAGTTTATTTTTATCCAACGCATGTATACACTTATTACTCTCTACATGGTTCACATGCTTACATGCTTATCATTATATTACATTTAATTTTATATATATTTTTTCCCTCTCCTTCAATTCCTTGCCCCCTATAGATGCAACCAATTGAAGAGGGCATACATTGCCACCAACATTCCTATGATGATATTTTATGTAATTATAGGTGCTACATAAAAACTCATCACCATGACCATATGATCATCACTATATGAATGCTACTGCCTTGTGCACCTTATCCTTTTATGGCCACCAAGCCATATAAAATATTATTATTTTTGAAATATATGGAATTCCCTAACATTACTTCTTTTGATGTTGCAACAGTTTTTGGATTAGATTGTGTGAGCTTTTTGCATCAACGTTTCAGATCACACTCCATGATCCATCATCAAGATGAAAGAGATCAACTAGAGAAAGATTGTTAGTTGTAGACCAAGAAAAACCTAAATAGAAAAAGGAGGGAGGAAGGAGGGGGGAGGGGAGAGAAGGCTACACAACCCAAGGTTGTTCTTGGTTTGCAACTAATAATCTTTAATTCCTAATTGTCCCAAGGTTGTTCTTGGTCTGCAACTAACAATCTTTAATTCCTAATTGTCTTGTCTCCTTGGGTTATGTAGCCTTCTCTCCCCTCCCCCCTCCTTCCTCCCTTCTTTTTCTATTTAGGTTATTCTTGGTCTGCAACTAACAATCTTTCTCTCCTTGAGCTCTTTCATCCTAATCATGGATCATAGAGTGTGATCTGAAACGTTGATGCAAAAAACTCATGCAATCTAATCCAGAAACCGATGCAACATCAAGTGATATGGATTGTGGAAACTTGATATCATTAATTACTTATTTTGTATTTTTCCAATTTCCTATACAAGCAAACACAATGTTAATTTTGTGCCTATTTCTTATTTGTGTGAAAAAGGCTACACATTGCATATTTTTCCTTCGTTTTGTAGGTTCATGTGGAGAGTGCAAGCCAAAGGATGAACCTACACATTTGCATTTCACATGGTTCATTATATTACATGGACCCCCATGATATTCCTTTATATTTGAAAATATACTTTGCATGCATGTTTCTAAGTGCTACATGCTTGGAGATCCATGATTAGTCTAAGATTCACATCCACCTCAAATTGAAGGTAAAATGTAACAATAAAATTTGCATGCCCGTGTAATTTCCCATTTAGTTTTGTGCCTATTTTGGAAAATTGTCTTAATACATGTACATATTGACAAATGGTGTAACCTCTTATGAAGTTGGGCTCATTTCCCTAGCCTTTTAATAAACCTTTCCCATACATTTATTCACAACTTCTCTATACAAGTGCACATAAATTCAACAAGTCATATTCATTCATACAACTATCCCAACACATCCATTAGCCACTTGATTCTCACTATTTCCCTATCCAAAACCTTTTTTTTTGGATGCAAGGTCATCCTTGAGGTAACAAACTTGATCCCTAAAGTTTTAGAATTCAAACTTAAGTTTAACCAACTCCCACCCATTCTATTAAATTCATCACATGAGTTGATTACACATATGTTAGCATGAATTGATTATGTATGCTTCTATTTAAAGGCGTCATTTACACCCATTTAAGAATCTATCACTTTCTCATCTTATAAGTATTCAAGGAACAATTCATACTAAAATGCTTCAAATTGGTGCATTATGAGCAACACATTTGCATACGTTGTTCTAAGGCACTTGTATGTTGTCTTTGACCTTTTTCATACATTTTGAAGGTTCAACTAGGTGAACATGCCCCCTTTTGACATAATGACAATCTTTCCAACGTATTTTTAAATACTATCAACTTTGAAGTTCATTAGGTGAGTTGAAGGGATAATTACACACAAAGTAGGATCAATATATAAAGAATGAAATCTATAACTATAAAATAAACCATAACCTATGGACACATGACAAATCATATGATTAATGCAAGATCCAAGGGATTTCACTAACAAAGATGTATCTTTTATTAGCCTAACAATAATAAAGTTTCAAATCTTCATTCATTCTTCCATTATAAAACTAAGTACTCATATTTGCTACATTTACTTTTCTAGACTAGTATTTAACTACTAAATTATCCACACTCACAATTCTTAATTAATTAATTTAAATTTAATTTATGACACATTGTAGATATTTTAATTGATTGATTTAAATTTAATTTATGAAAAGTTTATTTCCTTTACAATAATATAATCCTAAAAGAATTGACTCTAATTCATCATAAAAAAAATTAAAATAAGATAATGAGCATCATAGTCAAATTTAAATAGTCAAAGGATGTGAATTAAAAAAAAAGTTAGTGCATCTTATTTCAAGATGAAAAATTACTTCAGAATTCAATAAAAAACAAGTTCTACTTTTAGTCATGTTTTATTTTGTTTGAGGAAGGGTAAACAATACTATATTTAAAATTCATATTCTTCAATAGTCAAATAACCATTAATTCTACATCTCATCACTTCTTATGTTTCTCCTTTATCTCTGATGATAGATCACAGAGTAACATGATGCAAAAAATTCAAACACAATCTAAACCAGAAACACTCAGCAATAATATTCATGAATTGTGAAAATCTGTTATCGCTAAAAAAAACAATTATCATACTTTCGTTGATCAAAATTTTTCTTTCACAAAATCACTAAATTTTGTGTAATTTAAAAATACAAAAAGCAACGATGATGAAGACTATTTATAACATTACAAAATGAGAAAACAGATCCCTTAAAACGCATGCAGATAATATACATTTATCCTATAAATTAACCATGAAACTCGTATGAATGTCTTGATGAGGGTTTTAAACAGTCGAAGATTTCCGTGGCTTGCAGAATCAAAAAAATCTTGTTAATCCTCGCTACATCAAAAAATGTTTGAAAAACGGAGAAAAGAGTAAATGTGGATGTATACAAGTTCATTGCTGGTTGGGCAGTTTGTTCACAGTTCAAACTACAAAAGCACAGAGCTATGGTGGCGATTACCCAGAAAAAAACCATGACCACCCCTGTGATTAGGACTGAGAAAACTTGAAATGGGCATTTCAAATAAAAGATGCCCATTAATCAAGATGCAGCCGTTCTAGTGTCATCTAATGCAATCATGCCCAAAATTTGTTGAACTGCACTCGCTATTTCCTCTGCTGACTCCACTCGGCATTCTTCTTCAAGCTGTGAAGAAACAAGAAACAAAAGCTTTATGTTTGATACGAAACCCAAAATTTGAAACTGAATTTGTCGTAAATTTACCTTGAGATTGAACGAGTAGAGCACTGACTGAGAAATGGTGGTAATGCTCAAATGTAAAATGGAGATGGCAAGATTTTGCAGCGCAGATATGGTGTGCAGAAGCTGTCCTGGCCTCTTCTGAGACATCACCTTCAGGGCGGCCTTAGTTTCTGTCATGGTAACCTCGACATCAGCCACTGCAGACTTACTCTGTGCAGCAATTTTACTGGCGGCCGGCTGTTCAAAATATTTGTTATTCCTATCCATAGGAGAATATGATCGAAAGAAGCCATTGGAGATGGCAGAAGACCTGCTTGGACTTTGACATCCTTCCTCACTGCATTGACTCCTGCTTTTCTGAGCCTCGAGAGACAGCAAAACATGTTGAAGGTCTTTCACAAAATCGATGGCACCTCCGATGATGGATGCTTGATCTCCCTGAATAAATACACCACAAAAAATAAGAACAAATACATGTTAGGGTTTCTTTTATTTAAGCTGAGAGCAAACCTGAGTTTAATCATCAGAGTTTTTAGAGCCAAACACTACAAAATGGCGTGATATTTAAGGCCAGCCTGATAAGTTATGGCAGAGGTTACTTACTCTCTGAACGAACGATTCCGGCATTAGAGATTTCAGGACATTCAAATGTTGGTTCATCTGCTTTCGGCGGTTGCGCTCCACAGCAATATGGGTCATCCGCTGACTCTCCGCTTCTTCTCTCTTATTGCACACCTTGGAACGCTTCCTCTTCCTTCCTTCACGTTTGTTGGTAGCTGGGTCGTGCGTTGAACATGCAGCCTTTTTATTTCCTGAAGAGTAGAGAGGCTCCGAGCAGCTTGCAGAGCTCATGCCCTCCTCCGGGCCAGAATGCTGATATTTTGCTTCCTTGTTATGTTTTCTGAGCGAACTTGTCCACGCCTCTGAGACATGAGTTATGCAGCTTTCTGGTTCAAAACCCTGGACTGTTCCAGAATTAATCAAATTAAAATCGGCTCCAGGGACATACAAAAGTTCAGCTTCTCTTCCCACATCTAAGGTTGAACAAGTTAAAAGTTGCTGAAATCCCCATGATTTGGGATTCTCAGGCAGCTGGTCATGCCCTTGTAGAAACTCTTCTCTACCAATTGGTTCTCCTTCAAGTAATACTGTGTTGGAATCCATGCTTGGTGCTTCAGGAAACCCTTTCCCCTCTTCGCCAGAAAAGCCAGTGGTTGGATTCAAAACCTGTGTCTCATACTTTAACTTCTCCAAGGGATCTGGAAACCCATTAGACCATATCAATGTCTACAGTAGACGAAAATGACTGCAATAAGAACTGTGGAAAAAAACCTGTTCGCCACAGTGACCCGTTAAGAGGATGTAGGAGGCAGTACCTAAAATACAGAGCCCGAGGAAGGTTATGTCCCAGGCTTTTTCGGCATCGGACACACGTCTCAGACTGAAATATTACTGTGAATAGGGGTAAGGCACAATGTACAATGCATACTTCTTTTAATTTTATAAAACCGGGGCTAATAACCTAAAAGCAAGTTACCACATCCGTAACAGAAATTTTCTCAAAAAGCATAATAAGCAGAACCCAAAACGTCTGGTCTACTTTAAGTCTCTCTGCTTTATAGGACAAGGGGCTTCCATTAATGCTCTGGGTAAACCACAATCATGATTGTTCATTATCCTAACACAAAGTTAATTTAGAAGTTTCAGAACCCATAAGTAATGGGATAAAAAGTTAACTCACACAGTTTGGATTAACTGTTACTCCTTTTCACTGCAGGAATGGTTGCAGAGAGTTCATTAAGGCCGAGTTGCCCAGCTTTTCAAACGTGTAAGGTCCTGATTCAGTCCATATAGCCCAGAATGCATTCTACAGAGCTCCGAGTGCATGTACAGGGTCCCGTACTAAATGTCTGACAGAGAGGAGAAGAGGTACAACTTAAAGGCAATTTCATGTCGTGCTCTTCTGGCTGCATCTTCATGTTGGCAGCAGAATTTCTTCCAATAAATTGCAGTAGGATTTGACCTAATCAACAAGTGGGTCTTCCTCGTTATTATCAAATAAGTTGAACGGTGACCTGTAGGTATGGAGAACAAGGAGAGGTTTGTTGTACTGTACTAGTAAATTATTGCCTTCACAGTTTTGTCTAGGAAGGCAAGAAAACAGCTAGGTATTGGAACATTTTATAGCAGCACAGAAGGCACAGTAATAAGTGAACAAATACCCACATAAATTTGAGGAGTCTGGAACGAATTGTGCATCTTCCCGAGGCGCATCTGTGTTCCCCAGTTCTCCCAAGCCTGGACTTTCTTTAATCTGAAAACGACCTCCTGCATCCCGACAAGCATAAATAAACTAATCTTTGAACAAAGAAATAACAAGCTATTGTCCCCGAGATATTGAGGAAGAAAATAATAATATAGTACTGTTATATAGTACTGTTTAGTCAAAGATAAGTAGCAGGAATATTGGAGTAAGCTGCGCGAGACAAGGGCTCTGTGGAATGGCAGGTGAAGGGATATTTTCAACTTCCAATGCAGCTTGACTTTTATTAACCAGACAGGCACACAAATCATGATGCCCCATATTCTTCCATTTTGATTACTGTGCATGTGAAGACTGTACTCTTTTGGCTACAGACGTTTCTCCTTGTTTAATAGTTTTTAGTACGACCATGAAGATTTTTGACGCTATTCCAAACAAATCATTTTCCATGTCCATATCATTTTAATGGGTGCTTCAGCTTTTCACATCATTTGTTTACTAGGGTCTAACGACCCATGAAATAGGTAGCCTTAGGATTAGACCAACAACAAACACTGCCCATCACTTGGATAAACTACACCTACGGAGTGGTAGATGGGTGTTACTATTATCTTCTTACAAAGAAGCACCCTGGAATGTTAGTTGAAGCTCATTTTCAACTCAGAGATGCAAAGTGTACACAACATCTCTTTTGCGTAGCAGAATGTACGTTTGACTGTATGTATTAATTAATTGAAAATTCAAAATGGCAGCAGAATGCACGTTCGATTGTATTTATTAATTAATTGAAAATTCAAAATGATGGCAAAATGCATGTTTAACTATATTTATTAATTAATTGAAAATTCAAATGTATCATAAATATAGTCAAACGTGCATTTGTTGTTTGCTTAGACATTGCCCCCCTTTTGGGGACAGGATTGGAGGGAAATTTGTGGTTGGATGAAAGAGCGTAAAGAGTTGATATGTTTGTGGTTAATAATGTTAGTTTTTTATGCTCATTTTCAACTCAAAGATGCAAGTGTAAGCAACATCCCTTTTGGGATGGGGGTGGAAGGAACTTTGTGGCTCTAAGAAGCATAAAAAGTTGATATGTTTGTGGTTAATATGTTAGTTTTTTATATTGGAGATAGTCTCATTTGTAGTTAATATATTAGTTTTCTATAATAGAGATAACTTCCATCATTAACAATTGACATGTTGATCACAATGTGTCAGTGCTTTACATAGAAAAGGGTGTGGGTTAGGAGAGGGGTGTGGGGTGTAGTGAGGTTAGGGGGAAGGGGGTGTTGGTGATAGGTGGGTGGGAGGAGGGGGTGTTTATTTTTTATTCAAAACAAATGAAATATTACATAGTTTGATGGTAGGTAATAGTCCAAAAAAATGAGTTATAAGAGGTGGAGACTAGCAAAAAGAACTACCACTTTAGGATATAAGTGACCTACTTATATTTTTGAACCATTCTTCTTAGGTATTTATTAGTTTTTTGAAAATGACAATTATTTTATTGAAAATATTTGAATGTTTCTTTCAAAGTCTTAGTCATGGTTATTTTATGCAACCTCAAAACTTATAGTTTTGTTAATGAATCCTAGGGATGCATACATATACATGCATTGGTTCCTAAACCAAACATGTTACAACATCCCAAAGATTTAGATGACCTTCCTCAAAATAATGCATCATGTTATAATTTTCAATTATTTTCTCAGTGTAAATCAAAACCTTGATATTTTGGGGTACACTACAATGTTGACCAAGATTCATAACACTGGCCTTTATCATCTCTAAGAATTGGTGTAAGTTTATGCTTGAGAGAATTGGAATTTGAATGATCAAACCTAGATGCAATCAAATATGATGCCCATCAAAATGATTCTTCATGCATATGTGCTTGCCTGGAATGATTAGAAAAATAAAAAAGAAATAGGAGAAATACTAGATAGCAACAAAAATTAAAAACATTATCATGTCATTATTGCATAGCATTATGTTAGCCATCAAGAGGAGAATGAGTAGAAAGAACCCTTTGTGAATAAACTCAATAAATAAGTCATAACAAGATCCTTTTGAACTATTTGAGATGCATCTTTGGTCTCTTGAAAACTTATAGATGAAAGCACAAAATATCACTCAAAAATATACACAACACAAAAAAAAATAGAAAATATGAAATTATTTTTGAGTGACATGACAAGGTAAAAGTTTAGAACAGTGTCATACTTTATAAAAGAAATGACCAACATAAATTTTATTTTTTAACATGGATTGCTTAAAGTGATGCTTTTGTTTTGAAATTTAAAATAATGTAAACTTATAAAATGTAGAAATTTTTTACGCAATTTATGTTTATACTTTTTTAATTAAAAAAAGAAAGCAGTTGGAGATATATACACTTATAAATTTAAGAGAAAAAATGTAATTGCTGATTTTGTATTTTTTAAAGTGAGGTTGGTGTGATGTTACAAAAAAAGAAAATCTATTTTTTTCCTCTAATAAATAACTTGAAAATTTATTGCATGGATTTTTTTATTTTATTTTTAAATTAAAATCAAACTTAATCAAAACATCATAGTTTTCATATATGTATCAATTTTTGTTTAATTTTTTTTTATCATTTAAAAAAGAAGATACCATCTTGGAGAAGATTCTCTCCTCTAGTATGACATATATTTTTAAAAAATTAATATATTTTAATGTAGTTTAAGAAAATTATAATCATCCTCATGTTTGATTATAATAATCTACTTGCAATAAATTTTAAAAAAATCATAATAAAACTAATCAAAATATTAAAAAATATATATTTGGATTTTAGACTCCAAGCTCTACAAAAGAGTTTTCATACTTTCATGAAAGAACCCTTGGTTGGTTAAATTTTCCTCAAAAGGCACTAAGCTACCCCATAGATAGTTTCAAGGGAAAGTGTTTGAACACTAAAAGAGTTTCACCCAAAAAGGTTTCAAGAAAAATATTGCATCAAACTAAACCTACGTTGATTTTATAAATTAAATTATACCTATTTAGTGGTTTCAACTGAAAAGGTTTTTTCTAAAACTCTTTTTGTCATGTAGATGCCAAGTAGTTTCAAGTGAAACTATTTTTCTTGTAATAATTTAGGGTGAAACTATTTCACCTAGAACTATTTTGTTGACTGAAAATGTAACATAGTTCTATGCTTTTACCCCACAAAAGTACTCAACTCCTAATATGCTCCTATATCATACATCCTAAGTAGTTGAATTGTGAGTATACTATTCACAAATAAGAGCTAAGTTGTAGGATCACATTTTCAATTGATAAATAACTTGTCTTAGAATAAAACTTTACTTGATTTATGTACTTTGGATAGAAGAAGGGCTCCTTAAACTTCACCTCTTCCATCTCAAAATTAGATTAGGCCCCATCCTTCACTAAATATTGGCTTAAATTATACACTTCTCCTCACTCCTTGAAGACTCAATCCATCCAATTCCTCCAATTTCTTTTTCTAAACTATAACCTACTATAGATTGCTCTTCCTTCTTGCCAACTCTTTTTATGGTCCCTCAAATAAAAAAAATAGTTATTCCTTCTTTCTTTACTAGTATCCTTAATTTCTATCTTGTTACAAAATTCACTTCTTAACCTTTCTTCAAAAACACCTTTTGCTCATATATTCTACCCAATTGTGTTACATTGACCTTTATTGCCAAATAGATCCTAACCTAGCCTATATTGTACATCTTGAAATGTATGTTGAAACTCCTCAACAACATTATTTCTTGCTACAACCATATCATCTATCTTGTTCTATTATAATACATGTTATCTTTATATTGCAATTTACTTCTTTGATTTATCCTTTCTATCTTTCTTCTAGTCAACAACCTTACTCTTGTTTATTATAGTTAAACTTCTTACTAAGCTAACTCGCATACCTTGGCATCACTATTGGACAAGCACATAGACTTGGATTATTTCCCCTCCTTTCTTGCATACACCTTAGTGGCTTGAACCAATTCTTCCACAAAGACTTCAAAGTTGAGTTGCACTTCATCAAGAAACTTTGACCTTATTGTGATCCATTATCCACCCATGAACTATCACCTTTTAGTGTTTCATCAAATTCCCACTTGATCTACCTAATATTTTATGTGGCACTTAGTAACACTAGTTGTGCCATAGTATTCTCAAACCATGGGAGATTCACTACATGGACTTATGCCCTATGCCATGGTCTCTTCAAGCTTTGGGAGAATCACTATATAAAATTATTCCCTATCATTGGCATTTGCATGAGGTACTAAATATTCACTTTATTTATATTTCTACCTCATTATAATATTTTATTAATAACACCCTTCCCAATACACTTAAATTCTAATTTTAAATACTCATTATTTTTCCATATATACAAATTACCTATTTTATGATATTTTTAATACCCCTTCAAAATTATACCTCTTTTGTATTCAACATTTTTAGATCCAATTTATATTATGTATCTAGAATACATATTTTAAATATAATTAGATAATATTATTAAATGTTAAATTAATATTTATGAAATATTAAACCCATGGCTATGCAAGCCTTCCTCCATGTTCATTCCTATAAGAAAATAATGTCAATGCTTGACTATTATATTAATATAGTATATCCTTCACTAGCCATGTGGAACGCCTACTATACCAAATCTTATACCTTAATTTATCCCCTTGACCCCTTGATAGAAAGAAGTTTAACACCTTATATTTTTAGTGATTGTTATATCCCCTTTATGAATAAATGTGGTATGGTACCCATTAGGTAGTGATTTCTACACGCCTCAAACAACACTTGAATTATTATCCGAGTCCTTTACTCTTACAAGTCCTTTCCTCTTACAAGTCCTTTCTTGAACACATTTTAGTTAGTACCTTCTCATGACATAGCTTGTACTACCATCTTGGTTAGTGCATTCTCTATCTACCTCTTCTCCTCTACGTCAATCTTCTTCAAGCATCCTTTGAGCACTTTGGGAATCCAAGTCTTTCTAAAAATCTTCTATGTAATGATTATTATTTAGTGTTATTATTGATATTCTTCATCACTTTGCATTTCTAGACAATCAAAAATTGTGGACATGCTTTCCATCAAAAAAATTTCCCTTACACCCTTCAAACTACCTTCTACCTATCTATCATTCCAATCCAAAAAAAATATTGTTTGAACAATATTTGATAATGTCTACTATTGTGAAATTTACTTAACCTTCTTGACTAATGCATATGGTATTACTTTATTTTCTTATTGGGTCTTTTGTTTGACGCATTTTTGCATCCATCATACTATGCCACCATCCTTCTTAGGGTATCTATTTCCTATATTTCACCTCCTACTCTAATTTACGTCAATTACTCTTGGATCTTATTTATCATACCTATTCATCTTCATAAAAAGTTCTAGTAGCATTTTTTCCAAATTTGCTAAAAATTTGTTGATGCAGCTCCTTCTAAATTACCATTTCTTCCTATAGGATTAATTTAACAACTAAAAAATCCACTTCCCTCTTCTTTTACTCATTTGAGATCTCTTTTGAGATCATCATCAGTATAGGATCTAGCTCTAAGGTAAAAAAACTATTTGTGTCACACTTTTTTCCTATATATTTTAATTAACTTTGGTGTCCATTCCCTCAACATTTTTTACATATTATTTATCAAATTTCCTCATCATAAAACCCATCACTAGTGTACCTTTTAAATAGTTCCATACCAAACCTATTGCTATGAAACTTCATCTAAAATATTAAAATTTTAAACTTAACGTGCCCTTTAAAACCCTACAACCTTTCCCTACTAATTTTCTTCTCTAATAGATACTTTTATGTAGGGAAATCTATCTATATATATAGAAACCCTAAATGCAAGATATTCATTCTTTATGTTAATCTTCTAAAAACTTCCTTTAAGGTGTCAATTGTAAGTGTTTTATGAGCTTTTATTTTTCAAAACCTCCATTATTAAAAACCTATAACATCCACCATGGTTGAAGCATATAGAGGATGTCTACTCCCTTATTATTTCCTAAGATAGCTCCTCCCATCTCACTCCTTACCATTATTCCTTTATGATCTGTATAGGATCTAGACTAGATTGCAGTTTAAATGCTTAAACTTTTACAATGCTTTTACAATGATTATTTCAAGTTAATTAAAACAAAATTAACTTAAGGAAATAACATAAATAACGTAATCAAGGTGATTATAACAGAATGAAAAGAAATGAGAGACAGAAAGAGAGAAAGAGAGAAGTGCAAACAGTGTTTGATTTCGGAGTTCGTCACGAGAGTGACTACGTCTCCGGGTCCACTCCAATAGAGTGTGACCGATCCGATTAATCTCCAAATCAATTACAAAAGCACCACCATTCTCCAAGCATTTCGGCAGCGTAACGATGCTCTAATATGCAAGAATGGTTTGAAGAACTCTCCAACAAGACTCCTCTTCCGTCACTTCAGCATCAGGACTTCATCACCTGAAAGAAAAACTTGTATATAATCCTCACCTCAAGCCCCCTTTTTATACAAATAATTTTCTCAAATTGGCCCTCAACCAATTGATTTGAAAATATTATCCAAATCCACCTTCTCTCTCCAAAATACATAAAAATCTGCCTTTTACACATAAAAATCCCCCTTATAACTTAACCACCCCTCAAAATTTAATAAAATCTTATTTCAAGCCTTTCTCGGGCTTTCATTGTTTAGGGTGGTTTTGATTTAATCTTCAAAAAGATTATTGTTTGTTTTAATTTTTTATAAAAGTTTGGAGTTTGTTTTATTTTTTATAGGCATTCGGTTTGACACACTTAACAAATAGAACCGATGCCATAAACATATCAAAATCGTTTAATGGCTTAGTGGTCGCTATATTCTTTGGAGCGCGGCCGGTTCGGGGTTCCAACCCCCGGCCGTCCATTTTCTTTAACCAAATTGCAACAAACACTTAATAAAAGAAACCCGTCGCCGTTTTTAGTTAGAATCCCGAGTTTGGCGGAATGGCCGAGCCGCTAAATTTGGTGCAGGTTGGTTAGGGGTTCGAATCCCTCGCCAACCTTTTTAACAAACAAATCACAACCAACGCCGACGCAGGAGAAACAGCAAGGCCACGTGTCGCACCCCGAAAGTGCCACGTGGCGTAATACAATTCGCCGATCTCGAAGACGTGTCCGCTGACTCGGTCGCTGACTGTGCAAAATGATTGCTGACGTGTCCTGCCACGTATAATGCTGACTGTGCGCTGACTCATGTACGGAATGCTGACAGAGATGCCAACGAGGATGCTGACTGGGTGTACGAAGGACACGTGTCAAAGCATGATTCATCCACTTTGCTGACGTCATCTGCCACATTGACATGTACGGACTGTACGGAATGCCACGTGTCAGCTTCCGATTGGTCCACTTCGGATTTCGTACTTCGTGTTGACGTCAGCTGTACGGATGATGACGTCATCACTGTACCTTCTGTCCACAAGTCAAACCTGAAACTTTGACCAGCTGTATCTTGAGCCTCCGATGTCGGATTTCGACGAAACGAGTTGCGTTGGAAAGCTTGCGACGAGATCTTTCTGATGATGCTGACTTCGACAACTTTTGACGACATCATTTTTTTCGCTTCCTGGATGCCCCTGATTCCAGTTTGACCAAAGGTTTGACTGGCCATAACTTGTGCAAACGGACTCCTTTTCGCTCCGTTCGAGTTGCGTTGGAACCAGGACGCTGAGATCTTTCTTATGGTGCAGATTTTGGAGAAAAATAAGACACTTCAATTTCCACTGAAAAATGTCCACCAGATCACTTTATTTTTAGGGTTTCTCCCTCTAAATCTCCAAACATAAAATTATTGAAATATATTTTGAAATCGACCATTATTATAGATCTAATACCTCCATTGATATATCCCCTTAACAAACTAGTGATATGTGTTATTTATCTCCTCCTCCATCACATTTACACACACCAAAAATTTGCAGCATTAAACACTTTCCATTAGTAGATGCAATAATTTGTTCTAGTGTCAGAAAATGTGCTCCTTTACATTTTCACAGTATGTTTGGGTACCTTAATAAATTGGACTTAGTTATGCCTCTAATTGGCCCAATTATGAATAGATACAAGCCTAATTTATTACAATTTTTGAAAGGGAAATCATATGATTTAATTAATGCAATTATCATTTTTAACACCCCAAAATGAATAGGTCCTGGCAATTTAGGTCATCCCCTTTAGTTGCTTAATTCAAATTTTTAATATGTTTTTGGAGGCCTTTTTATGATCCCAAATTCAATTTCAAATGTTGGCTTATAATGTTTAATTTTTAGGAAACTAGAAAATTGTCTATAAAAGCAAGGTCTTTTTATCAATTCAAATCCTAGAAGCAACCTAGATTTTCAAGAGATCAAATTCAAGAGCTAAGATTATTGTCAAAGTTGTTCAAGAGCAATTTTCTCAAGCCTTTGTTGCAGCATTCAAGATCTTAATCATCATGTCAAATTTATTATCATTCATTAATGTTTTAGGAGCTAACATTCTAATGTGGGTTTCAAACATTCAAGTCAAATTTTAAGCATCAAGATCAACATCCAATCAATCCATTCATGCAAGATCAAGACCTTGGAGAGATGTGTTATATTTTAGTCCTTCAAGGATCTCAATTCAAGGGTTTGGTGAGTTGCAACATAGCAATTGCTCATTCATGTTTCATTTCATTTCAAGGTTTAATTACCAAAATGAGGTTTGACCAAGGAAAAACCCCATTCACAAAAAAAAACATTTTTTCCCTCTTGTGTGTGTTTTGCAGATCTTAGGTTGAAGAAGGATTGAAAATCTATCAAACAATAAAAAATTGCAAAAGTTGTCAAAGTTGCAAAGTTGTCAACATTGTCATCAAGCCATGGAAACTCACTTTCAGGATTTAATTCTCAATTTTCACTGTGGAACCAGGAGGAATCAAGACTGCAGACCAAGGAGAAGAGGACTGTAAAAGTAGATTTTAAACCCCTATAGCAAGACCCATTCACCCTTGGGTGAATGAATCCCAGGAGGACACTCAAAACAACCTTTTTGTGACAGGTGCATAAAATCATATCCTTCTCAGATCTGTTGAAACTTTCTAGATTATGTCAGATTAAGGTTTAATTTAGATGTTTCATGTGTTGCATTGTATAATAGAATTCATTTGGTATTTTCATTCATCTCCCAAAAGTGCATTTCAAGTTAATTTACCTTTTCCTTTAAGTCATAAGAAAAAATAGCAAGATCTCCATCAAGGTTGACTCGCCTAAGGCTTGAAAGTCAATCTTGCCCTAGGGGATCTCCTTTTCCTAATGAAATAAGGAAGGAAAGTGTAGGTGCATACACCCATTCAAAATCCATCACCCACATTTTCTCTCATTTCATTTTGGTGAACCCAACATTATACATCAAAATTTTGAATTTGGAGTCCATTCAAACCCTAGATCTAGGATTTGCATACTTTGAATTGCATTGCATTAGTTTGTATATAATTTAGGGTTGTTAAGATTGCATTCATTTTCATCTTATTTAGGGTTTTATTTTTGCATTTTACATCCTTTAAAGTCTGAAAATTTCAAAAAAAATCATGCATATTACATTAATTTTGCATTGTACTTGCATATTAGTGTATGTTTAATCATTCACATTCACAAATTGAGTCAAATTGCTTTTCAAAAAGTGTCAGATTGTTCATCATTTTTCATTCATTTCACTTGCATTTAGACATCAAAATTTGGAAAAATCAGTCACTGAAACCATAATTTATAGTCTAAAATAGGAAACCCTAGCATTGAACCTCAAACTCATATTTAATTTTTTTCAACCCCTATGCTGAGACCCATTCACCCTATGGTGAATCTATCCCTGTAGAGGTACCTTTTCAAAATTTTGGGTAGTGGTTTGTCTTTTTTTTCTTCATTGTAATTTGCTATTAAATCTGAGTTTTAGTTTCAAAAAAAAAAAAACTATTACTATTTACATTAAGTTCAATTGGTCAAATTGAGTGCATTGTTTGAAAATAAAAATTGGCATTAAAAGACATCATTTTCAAGGTTTTTGTATAGCATAATCAATAAATTATCTTGTTTAAAATTTGAAAATTGCTATCTCTTTACATACTTCCATTGCACTTCATATTCTAGGGTGTTTGATTGCATCTATCTAGTGCCTATTCTCCATTTTTGGTGCACTTAGGTTTGGTGAAACTTGTATGAGATTCACAACCTGATGTCTTATTACCAATACTATAGTGAGACATAGTTCAAGAATCATTCCATCCTGTGCTACTATACTCACTGTGGATCTTGAGTTTTCTAACTCTTTCACTCATAGTACATTGATACTAGTCAACCCACTATGGACCATAGCTTTGATACCTCATTTCCCCTGACCACCCTACCCACAATCAATGTGACTGATGTTGAAACAATGGTTGCTAATTTCCCTCAAGCAGAACTAAAACAAATGGATGAAGATTTAGAAACATTGCAAAACTTTGTGAGTTTTGAACACATTGTTGGTACTGCAATTCCTACCATAGATAACACGAGGAAAATGATTGATAATGAACAAGCAATAGAGATTGTGTGTAGCATAGCTCACATTATTGATAAACATGTCCCTACAATGACTAGTTGTGCTCAAACTTTTGGGTTCACTCAAAGTTAAGGTGGAAATTCAATTGGACTCCTTCCACAACTATGAGCTCTATTCCTACATACACTAATCCAACTGTTACAACAACTAAACAACCCACTAGCAATGTTAATACCACCTTACTTGTATTTCCAATAGGAATCTCTTTAGCTTTGTGCATTCAAATCTCATATCTCCTAATCCATCTCCCCTCACAAATTTATAATTCACTTTCCCTCTGAATACATATACACCACCTTATTCACCTCCATCTCACAATGTTCACAAACAATGATCTCATCCTTAACCAACTCTTACAAAATGTTTCATCCATCCAACAACAAATTGCCACATTAAACCAAAGTCAAAATGACCAACCTTCACAATATTTCAAACAAAACCCCTTATCCTTGGAGATATTGAGAGCACAAATGCCACAAGGCATAGAGATTCCTATATTTTAGAAATATAGTCAAAAAGGAGACCCTAATAACCATGTCTCGGCATATACAACCTTATGTAGTGACTTAATTTTTTAGGACAAGCTCTTGGCTAAAATTTCCCCTAGATCCTTGAAAGACGCTGCCTTGGAGTGGTTTTTTTCTTTACCGAATAACTCAATTTGTTCATTCAATGAACTTGTTGATGCCTTTCTTAACCATTTCCAAGTACACATGGGTCCCAAGATGACCTTATCTGATTTAATACAATGTAAACAAAACAAAGATGAAAAGGTCACTAATTTCATTGGACGATACCAATTGCTTTACTCACAAGTCAACATTAAGTTTCTTGATGCTAACCTTCAAAGAATGTTCATAGAAAATTTGCATACCAATATTCAAGCTAAACTTGAGATGTAAAAGTTTCCCTCCTTTACACACTTGTGCATGACCCTTCATGATTATCAAAATTTGGTTAGTCATCGTGAAGCAAAAACTCCTAACAATCTTGAAAAATTTGAAGTCGTGCCCCATATCAATTTCAAACCTTTCAAGAAACATTTAATACCTTGGTAATTTTATAAATAAATACATCTCAAACAAGTCAACATGTTAACACCCAAGTGGCTGCTATAAAAATGACAAATCCATATCCATTTAGGGAAACGAGTAGACAATTTACCCCTTTACCCGATACCCTCCACTCCATTATCTTGTAACTTGTAAGTAAGAACTTAGTTACCTTACCTCTTGTTAGAGCCATTGATACAAATAAGCCCTTACCTCCAAACTTTAACTCAAATTCCTTTTTCCATTATCACTGAAAAAATGGATATGATACAAAGCAATGTGTCTTAAACATCGTGTACAAGACCTCATTGATTCTAATCACATCTAGATCGGTGGTGCTAATAATTAAGGAAACAAGTCTGTTGCCCCACCCAACAAAAATTTGAAAATCTTTACCAACCCCATGCCAAATCATAATATATCTCTTTTGTGAAAGCTACCGATGCCAAGAATAATGTGATGAATGTTGACAAAATTAAAGATACAAATAATGACAATACAAATGAAAATTAAGGAGACTTGGAATGTGTGGTCAACTTCATTGATGTTCAACCTCGTAAGGGCCAAAAAAAAATGCACCTTGACATTACTTTCTCACAAAATGACATAATTAGACATGCACCCGATGATCCTCTTTACATCACTAGAAGAATCAATGATAAGCCTACTAATGGGATATTAATTGATCCCATTTGTGTAGAGAATGTGATTATCGAGGAATTCTTATTTGTGCATGAACTTTATCAAGATTCTTATGAACAACCGAAATCATGGATAAAAATGCATAATGGTTTTTCTTTCGCTATGATATATAGGTTTGATCACTCTTCCTTTAAAAGTTTCAATAAAATAATTGAATGTCTCATTCTCCATCATCTCATCATCAGACCAATTTCATTTGAAGCTTGGTTACCCATGGCTACACTCCATGGATTTCACCTTGTTGGTAGTGCATAAATGGTTAAAGTTTTCATTTAGCAATGATATCTTTACTGTGTACCATAGTGGCTTTAATCATGTGTCTTCCCATGGGAATTTCTCATTGGATTTCTTTTGGCCTTAACCTGTGGAACCTATTAAGCCTCACAAAGATTTATTTTTCAGATCTTGTCAAAAGTTTAAGGTAAAGTGCATAGAAGAATTATCCCTTAGCAACTTGCCTCAAACCATGATTGAGACTCCCATCATTGATGAAACCACGATTGAACCAAAAGCCCTTCCAAGTAACCAAGACCAACCCATGACAAATCATTTGCCTATTTCCTATAAAAGACCAAGAGATAACAATCTAAGCTCCATTGTGCCTCCTAAGATCAAACAAGTTTATAAAGCTAAATTGGTTGAACAACCTCCCATGCTTCCTTTCGTTCCTCCCTTGTAGGAAGAAAAGAAACCTATGGTTGATAAACCCACTCCTACACAATCACAACTTGAAAATCACACAAAAAGAAACATAAATCCTAAAGAGTGTAGGCATAGATGTTGTGCTATTGATCGTAGATTAAAAGAAGAGAATAGAACAAAAAATCAAGATCAAACACCAATTGAAGCAAATCTTTATGATCCTCCACCTTCACCACAACAAGAAACTTCTATGGACATTGTCATTAGGCCTCATGTTCTAATTAACTTGGATGATGATGATAAGATGGCTAAAATTGATGAGGAAGTGCATGAGTTGAATTTATTATTTTCCTCTTCCATGAGCATAGATGATAACAACCATGATGGTCCTCCTATAAAGAGTGACTCACCACATTTCGAACGTAGTGATGCTCCTAGTACAACACTTGCCATTGTCCCTTTGGCTAGTTATCCCCCTTCCGCATATGATGAACAAGATTGGAATGTAGATGAATTCCTATAGGTTGAATCACATGTGCCATATACTAGTATTGTCTTTTTCTTCATGTTCTTTGTGATTGCATGTGTGTAATGTGATCCCCTGTGCATTTTTGCTTGGTGTGTCTTTATCTATTTGTGAGCCTACTTTGGATGACCCTTGTCACTCTATTGGTGCAAGGATACAAAGGAAGTGAATTTGTTGTGACATTCTTCTATTTGTATCTACATTTTTCTATCTGTTGTAGCCTTTATCCTTTGGTCTTTTGTTTTCCTTTTATGGATGATGCAAGGGATCAAGAAATTCAAATATCTTCCATGTTGACTCAAAAACTTCTCTTTGTTCTATCTCTATGTGTCTTTCTTCCTTTGTGCCCATTGTTCCATGAGTCATTTGTGGAATGATGATGGTTTCGAGCTTGATTATATCACTACAACAATGATAAATGTTAACCCCAGATCCATGGATCCCTTATGTGTTATCTTAGGATTGCATATGGGGGTAACCCTCATTTCCATGATGTAGCTCTACTTAGAAACATATGTAATTATATAGTGCTTTCCGAATAAATCTATCATGTATTGGCATTTATTATGTCCTACTTTAAAGTAATTTCTCACAGCATAGTGTTTAGCAATTTCTTTAAAGTGGGGGCATACATGTCCCCACTCATTGTTTGCTTCAAAGTGTAGCCTTCTTACTTTGTGTGATGTGTATTCTTGGTGGTGTCATTGGGTTTGATGTCCAAGTTCAAGATTGCGACCTTTATGAGCATATGGCATTCCTCTTAGTGTTGATGCTACAAATTGCATTCCCTAAGTTGTGAATCTTTTATCCTTGACTATTCCTCTCTTGGAGACATTAGGCATGATGTTCCCTAAGGTGAGACCTTTTATGAACTAAGAAAAACCCCTTTGAATATCCTATTGCATGTATCAAGGCCACCAAGCATAACACAACTTGCTTGCCAATGGAGCCTTTATGTTTTTCACGACCACCAAGCATAACACAACTTTCTTTCCAGTGGAGCCTTTATATTTTTCATGGCCACCAAGCATAATTTAACAACTTTCTTGCTAGTGGAGCCTTTTTCATGAGTGCCTAGCATAACACAACTTGGTAGCCTTGTGACCATTTTCTATGACACCTTGTCAAAGTTATCAGGAGGTATAACTTTGGTATGGTTAATACATGGGAACCTGTAGACCTGACATGAATTTCTAATTAGCTACTTTTTGGGGCTCACCTAGTGGTAACAAATTTCACTAGCTTGTGTGAGTACATTTTGTTTGGATAGTGGACAATGGATTTTCACTTGTGAACATTTTTCAACAAACAACAAAGGCTTGATCCCTACCAATTGGACAAATAGTCGAGGCTTGATCCATCCCCTCTCTCTCCCTTCTCATTAATTTTGGAATTTTATGTATGTGTATCTTGTCTTGCTATTGCATATTTAACATAGGCATGTGTCTCTTTGTGCCTTTGTTGGTTTTCCATGAGATCTTATATCTTGGGGGCTTGATCATCCTCCTTGACATTTGTTATCTTATCTTTCTAATAGTTGTACAATCAGACCTCTCTTGACACTTGTTTGTCTACTTTAGTGTGAGTTTGAGTGTAGGGATCATCCTCTCACTAAAGTGGGGGCTAACTGTAGTGTTGAAAAATGTACTCCTTTACATTTTCACACTATGTTTGGGTCCCTTAATAAGTTGGACTTAATTAAGCATCCAATTGGCTCAATTATGCATCTACAAGCCTAATTAATTGCAATTTATGAAAGGGGAATCATGATTTAATTAATGTAATTATCATTTTTAACACCCCAAAATGAATAGGTCCTAGCAATTTAGGTCGGGGCGAATGGGTCCCCTTTAGTTGCTTAATTCAATTTTTTAATATGTTTTTGGAGCTTTTTTATGATCCCAAATTCAATTTCAAATGTCAGATTGTAATGTTTAATTTTTGGGAAATTAGACTATATTTACTATTAACAATAATTAATAATTATTTTTATTATATATTTATTATTATAGTGAGATATAATATATTTAATATTATTACTATTTTTTTATACATTTAATAATTATCATAAATATGTAATATATTATTTAAACTATATTTAATATTTTTAACTATTATTTAATAAATATTTGATATATTTTATTAATAGTTTATATATATTATTAATAATTTATATATATTATTAATAATTTATATATATTATTAATAATTTATATTATTCAATATAAAATATTATCATAAATATTAAATATTAATTAATGTTACTTGTGTGCAACCCACAAGGTAAGGTTTTGTACACTTTGGCTTGTGGGGTAAGAAACAAGATAATTATTACCATTACTATATATTGATATATAATATATTTAGACTATTATTTAATAATTATTAAAAATAATTTATTAATACTTAATATCTTTAACCATATTTAATATTTTATAATTTTTCATATTATTTAAAAAAATATGTTATCATAAATATTAACTATTTAATATACTAATGATTATTTTATCATATATTTAATATTTTTAAACTATTTATTATAATATATTAATGATTATTTTGTAATATATTTAAATAAAAATATAGACTATATATACTATTAATAACAATTAATAATTATTTTTTATTATATATTTGCTTTTTATAATATAAGTTGCATTTAGAGAGTACAATACCCTTAACACAAAGAGCCAAAAGAGCTAGATTTCATCAAATCAAAATAATAATAAAATATCTAGTTACATCATATAAACTGGACATAGAGACAACACAATGATAGCAAAATAACAACCCACAAAAAGAAAATAGAAACCCCCCATCACCTAGCAATACCTTCTCATTCCTCCCTCATCACATCTTCACCATCCAAACTATTGCAGGGGTCAAAATCAACAACCTTCTTGTTAACCTCATCCTTCAACACCATCGAAAAAGTGATAGTTGAGTGATGAATGACCTTAATAGTGAACTAGGTCAGTTTGTTAAGCTTTCTTTCCAACTTGCAAACATGAGCAAGTAGGTTGCTAGAGTTCTTATCCTTCACAGCATCTATATCCTATTAGTCCTTTTGACTGAGCATGATGATTTAAGGAGTCCGGAGTGGACTCCTCCAAAATCATCTAGTTCAACTTCAGGAAGTGACTAGGTCCTTCTGTGTACTCCTTCATTTCCTCAACCATATCATGCTTGTTGTCCTCCTGAACTTTCCCTTGCTCTGAGCTGCTAGAGATGTCATCCACAAGGACCTCCAAACACTAGCTTGTTCCACCCTCGTGCCAATGCTCACGAACACCACAATTTCCTCCTCGAATTCTTTGGAATGAGTGTCATCCTCATCATTATCTATGGGAGGTTCCTCGACATAAAATGTTATGCCTCTTTTCCCCTTCTTTTGATCAACTTTGGTTTTAGTAGGCATTTCCCCCCCTTTATTAATAGGGGTTTTCTTTAATTCACAAATCCCAATGATGGCCTTAGTTTGAGCTAGCTCCACACTACCCTTCTTCTTTTTAGCAGGAGGCTTAGGTTTAGTATCAACAGCTGGTTGGGTGGGAGTGGGAGAGATCTTCCTCTTGGAGCCCACAAAATAGCTACGGAGGGTATTAAAGGGGAAGGATCAGAAGCTTGGAGTTCCTCAACACTAATAGTGGATATGGGTTTTAGAGGACAAAGGGTAAGGTGAAAATGGTAGAGGTGAAGGATAAGCCCTTGGTGGAGGGGTAAAGGAGGGGGTTTATCAAGATTCTTAGTAGTGAGTTTCATGGTTTCTTTAATCGAGCTTTCAAGGGAAGAAAGAAAAAAATGGGAAGCTAATAAGCATCCTATAGCTGAGATGATTCAACAATGATAAATGATAGAGATAAAAAAATTTAAAACAACCTTCTAAGGTGATATATTTCATTATAGCAAGGCACACTTAATCCCATGGTGTATGAAGTTTTCTCCGATTGAAACCCACATGGAGCTTAGTAGGTTTTTCATTCTCCCTAAAGAAGGTCTGAGTAAACCCACAAAATTGGTTTACAATTCCAGTGAGGAAGGAAAATTGCAAAAAATGCACCCATGGAGAAAATTTTGATTTTTGGGGGTTCAAATGAACTTTTGGTTCGAGCGAACCCAAAGGGTGTTCGCTCAAACCCTGCTTTGAGAAAACCTATTTAATGTTGGGTCCTACCATATTCCATATTTCCTAGAATGAAAAACAAAGGAAAACTTAGTGGAAAGGGGGTTCACTCGAACCTTAGTTCAAGCAAACTCCCCTTTTCCCCCCTTCTCCCCCTCTGGCACCAAATTTCTCCAGAATTTTTCCCTTCGAATCTCGAGTTGAGGATGAAACTGGAGGAGACTTCATAGATCCAAATGGATGATGGTAGTCCTCGGAATGAGCTATCCAATGAATATATTTTTAATATGTTTTGGTTTTATTATGTATTTGTCTTTTAGTTTGATTAAACATAGGTTTTTCATCGAAAATCAAGCTCTTTGTTCTGCACATGTGGAAAAATAGTAGATTATCAAAAAAAAATTAAAAATATTAGGGCACTAGATATTGAAGTCCTTGATCCAAAAAAAAAATTGAATTTCAATACATACAAAAAATGTTATGTTGTATACGGTCTGCCTATGTCTGAATTCTAATTGGTTTGACTTCAAAACTTGATTAAGGAAAAAATATTCAATAAAACACTATGAAACCAAATGAAAGTGCTAGATATCATAGTTACAAATCTAAATTTGAAAAAAATAGAATTTTATCCTTCATGGAAAATAATTTCTGAAGTTATGTTGTATATGGTGAGCATCACTCCTTAAAAATGGTGTTTACTGAAAAAACTAGTTTTCGAAGGAGATGGAAAAATAAGTACAATCTGATTCCAAAAAAATTGAAAAAAATATATTTAGAATCTACAGACAAAAATATCACACATCACTAGTTTGCATCATCTTCAAATTCCTCACAGCTTAGCAGCTATAGGTACCCAAAAGTGAAGATTTAGTCAGAAAAAAATAGTTTAATGTCCAGTTTGGCCAAAAATTGTAAGTTACTAGTATTGTGGGATCACCCTTCTATAAACTATCCATGTCTTGCACCTTCATGTGCTTCTTAAGCTTCTTCCTAAAATAGGAAAGCCTCGTGGCTTTAGCAATAACATCTTCATTAATCTCAAAAGAAATACCTCCCACAATAACCCTTATGTTGCACCAACTGTTAGCAAACTTAGTAGAGAGTTTCTCATCATGCCCTTTTAAGTGCTCCATTAAGGGGGCTATACCACCTCCCACACAAATGTGCCAAACCAATGCATCTCGAAAAAAATCCTCACAGGAGCCTGGTTTGATTCTCACATGGTCACCACCCATTTTCAAGCACAAAGAGGAGTGAATGGTAGAAAAGGTAAAAAAGAGGTTTTTTTTCAAATTGTAGAAGGCCAGTATACACGACAATCTTATCAAAGGGATAATTGTCATAAAAATATGCATATCTTGCCTAATTAAGACTGTGAGATCTTCCCATGTACAATTAGGAATTTCTAAGGGACGTAAGGGTAACAGAGCAATAACAAGTAGTGATGAAGCACTTTGAGGCGAAGTGAAGAGCCATCATGACCTTAGAAGCAATAATTATTGGGCCATAATTAAAAAAAAGTTTGAGAGGGTTACCAAATATTTTAGTCGCCCACATGTTCCAAATAAATAATGAACTCTCAAATTTGGGAGAAGCCTCGTATAAATGACAAGAAATCACATTAATCCCATGGGGAATCTAGCTAGGTAGAAAATACACCTTAGACCACATCCCCATAACCCAAATGTACCTATCCATCTCATCATACATTCTCCACATCATACCAAATACAAGGGTGAAAAGACAGGTTGTCCAGCACATGAAGGAGGTATAAGTCTTCATCATAAATGATTAAGTTTATTTTGCTCCTCGAGGATAAATCCTTGAACATTCAAGTGGAGGCCCAACAAATTCCTCCAAAATTTTGAGGATTCCCAGGAAGATCCCAAATTAGCCGAGTCGACAACATGATTTCCTTCTCAAAAGGTGTGAGTTATCTTCATTCTTTCAAATTTACTGACCAAGGATTGTATATCAATCATAATATCCTTGATATTCCAACCCTAACAATACTTGTTGATGGTGCCAATCATAGATTTGGAGTCTCCCTCCATGCAAAGATTTTTTATACCTAGAGTAACAACAATTTTGACTCCACTCAACAACGCTCTTGCCTCTGCTGTCATAGCTCGGTTTAAATCCTAATACCACTAGAAAACCTACCAATCATTTTTCCATTATGATCTCTAATGATGCCCCCGATGCTAACCAAGCTAGGATTTCTTTTTGCAATACCATCAAAAATAATTTTGTGCCAACCATTGGGGGGGTTTCCAAATGGTGTTTAGCCTAGCTAAGGATTTAGAGTTGTCAAAGGAATTGAGATCCAAGGTCTTGTTCTAGGAGTTAGCCATAGTGATTTCCAATGTAGAGAGAGGCTTGTCTAGAGGTTCTCAAACATAAAGGACATACTCTCTGCAATTAATCTAAAGCAAATACTAAATACCTCCATTGGTTTTTCTTCAACATTTCAGAATATCCTATTGTTTCTTTCCTTCCATAGACACTAACAAATCATGGGGGGGACCTGTCACCAAATTTCTTTAGGTAGAGGGTGGTAATAGGGTTAGACCTAGTTATCCACAAAGTTCTTAAGATATTCATTCATGGTCCAATTGATACCCAACTTTTACAATGCAAACTACCAAACTTCAACAACAAACAACTAATGGAGTAATAGGTGAGGGATAGAATCTTCATCACTTTTGCATAGCATACATCTGAACTAGGGATTTGAAATCCCCTTTTTCTTAAGTTGTCTTGTGTGAGGATCCTATTATGACTTGCTTTCCACCAAAAGAAATTGATTTTTGGCTTAATATGCTCATTCCAAACATGTTTCCAAAGACTATTATGAGTTCCTTGTAGAGACAGTAGACTACAAGTAGAATTTACTGAGAGATTACCCTTGCTTTCCCTTGTCTAGTAGAATTCATCCTCCTAAGCGGGAATGAGTATTATAGTTAGAGAAAGTGTCTTGAAGAGTCTTAGAAAGATGTGTTAACTCCAAGGAGTGAGGGAAACAACTCTCTAACATCTTCCACCTCATGGAACCATGCTATCCACTAAAGTAGTCTATCACATTTTTTCCAGAAAAAGCAAAGCTAGGGGCCATCAAATTCCTAAAGTTAGATTCATTGAGGGGTATTTCAAGCAACCAGGGGTCCTCCTAGAACTTAATTTTTCTACCATTGTTGAGTTTCCACCTTATCATAGAGTTCAACAACCTTTTGATTCGACAAATATTGTTTCATATTAAAGAACCATGGGGATGGTCATCTAAGAGATATCTTATTAGAGGGTTGTTATTAAGATACTTCACATTCATCAATGTGCACCAATCCTTCCTATTCCTCAGCAAATCCTATCCAACCTTCACAAGAAGGGCTTTGTTAGTAGGTTGGATTTTTCTTATGCTAAGGCCACCACTATATTTAGGGAGACATATAGTATCCCAACTTAACAAAGCCAATTTCTTCTTTTCCTCCATACCTGACTAGAGAAAATTCCTTTGTATTCTTTCAAATTTCTCTGAAATATATCTAGAAATTTTAAAAATGGATAGAAAGTGCACATGGATACCTTAAAGAGCAATAGTCAAAAGTTGCAACTTACTAGCATGGTTCAGGATGAAGCCCTTCCATCCAGCCAATTTATTTTGGATTCTTTCTAATATCGAGATCCAAAAGCTAGGGGTAACTTCCTTAGTTGTGAGAGGGAGGCCAAGGTACACTGAAAGAAGGGAAGTACTCTTATAGCCCATAACAGCAATCACTCTTTCTTGAAGGGCTTGAGCACTATTGAAGAATAGATCATGCTCTTATTGTAGTTTATGCATTGATTAGAGCTGGAGGCATAATTATTTAGGCAATCCTTCCATTTCCTGGCTTCCACCACCAAAGCTTTTCCAAAGAGGATGTTGTCATCCACAAATTTTTGAATAGTTGAAGGTTCAAGGAAAGTTGCAGGTTTGACTCCTTTAATAATACCATTCATTAACATTCTTGAAATATTATGGCTCAAGACATCAACAACCATAATAAAGATATAGGGAGAAAGGGGATCTCCATGTCTTATCCCTTTTCTAGCATTAAAGAATCCATGTGGAACCCCATTAACCAGAACAAAATACTTGACCACAAATATACATTCAAAAGGGTATGTGTAGGATCATCATGGAAAAAATAGGCCCTTAAGTGGCAAAAAATTCAGAAAAATCAGAGTTAGGAAACTTGACGTATAAATTTTAATAAGTTATCTATATTATTTCAAAAATATGTAAGAATAGAATTTTTCATGTGTGGAAATGGCATCATACATAAAGTGGCAACCTGGGACAAAACCTTTTTGGTAGGGACTAATCATTTTTTCAAGAAAAGGTTTTAGGTAATTGACAGGGATTTTAGAGAAGATTATATAAATGGTGTTACACAAGCTAATGGGTATAAAGTCATCCATGGTCTAAGGGTCTTCATTTTTGGGAATAAGGTCCAAAAAGGTATGGCTCAATTGTTTTAGAAGTTTATCCGACCTGAAAAAGTCTTTGACAATAAGGAATATATCTTCTCCCATAATCTCCCAATACTCTTGAAAGAAGGTTGGAGGAAAACCATTCGATCTAGGGGCCTTGAAGGCTCCCATGCTAAAAATAGTCATCCTAACTCCCTCAGGAGTGATAGACCTGAGAATAGTGTCTTTTCCAAGTTGGTTAAGGTAGGCAGAATGTCATTCAATAATTGGTCATCAAAAGCTGAGTTAGGAACAACATTAGGCTTAGAAAAGTATTGTTAAAAATACCTAGAGGCCAATTGACCAATCTAAGCAGTTGCGGTTTCCACCCCCAAATCATCCTTCAACTTCCTTATTTGATTCATTTTCCTATGTTTGAGAGAAAAGATGTGGAAGAAGAGTTGTAGTATCCTTCTTTCAACCATTAAATTCTAGAATTTTATTTTCATAATATTTCTTCCTTTTTTAGGGTTTTATCCCATTCAATGTGGTAACCCTTCTCCTCATGGTAGGTTTTTTCACTAATATCCCCATTTTCCATTTTGGTTTGGGCCTCTTTAATTTTAACTATGAGATATCTTTTCTAGTGGAAGACTTCCCCAAAAACCCACTTGTTCCAGCCTTTCACCATATTTTTGATATACTTAAGTTTTTGAAAAACTCTAAACATGGGAGAGCCATGAATAGGGACATTCCACCATTTAGCAAAAAATTATTTTTAAAGTCTATATGAGAGCTCCATATTATCTCATAACGGAATGGGAAGGGTCCAACAGGAGGATGTTCATTCAAAATGAGCAGGAGAGAGTTGTGATAAAAAACAGTCCAGGGGAAAGCCTACAAATTGGAGCTAAGGAGAGCAACCTAGTTAGAGGAGAACAAGAACTACTTAAGCCTAACCAATATAAGGTTACCTCCTAGTCTCTTGTTCATCCAAGTATATTTTTGACCTTGTAAATCCATATCCACAAGCACAATAGTACTTAAAAGTTTTTCCAAGTCTGCCATGCTATCAAACTAATTCATAAGACCCCCACATTTTTTGGAGGGGTATAAAGGAGAGTTGAAGTACCCCACAAGCAACCAAGAGACTCTTTATTATTCTAAATCCAATTAGTAATTTCAAGCCATAGACTTTTCCTAGCATTCCTCACATTAGGGGCATAAATATTGATTAGAATCCAAGTTACAGATGCAAAATGGGTGAAATGAACCCCCAAGCTATTCTTTGTTTGAAATAGTTCATATCCATTTAGTCTGTTTGGATTCCACATTATAGCAAGGCCTCCTGAGGCCCCATCAACATCACTAAAAGAAAAGTGAGCACTAGGCCAAATACTTTTAGCAATGAGTTCAAAATTAGCTTTTTTCATTTTAACTTCTTGTAGTAACAATTTATCAAGCTTGTGCTCCTAAACATAGTTTTTTAGGGCCAGCTGTTTATGAGGGCTATTGACCCCTCTTATATTCCAGGAAAGAACTTTCATTTTGACATCTTCTTTGAGGATGCT